>JAGGNK010008226.1:0-64382 GCA_017590115.1 Montifringilla adamsi | reverse complement strand
CGGCGCCCGCCCCTCGCGGCGGCCGGGGAGGCGCGGGGCGGCCCCTTGGCAGCGGCGGTGCCCGGGGCGCTGCACACCCCCACCGCGCTCAGCGCCGCGGTTTTATTTATAGCAGGTGTGGTGAGCGGCGGGGCTGGAGCCCGGAGCGCTGCTGAGGGAGCCCTGGTGAGCCCGGAGCGCTGCTGGAGCCCGCGGGGATGGCGGTGGCCGGCAGGTGAAGAGCGCCAGCGCCGCAGCGGGGAGCGGGCGCTCGGGGGGCGGGTTGGCTCACAGGTAGGTATGCGGCGGCTGCTGCTGCTCAAACGGGCTTTTAATTGCGTATTTTTTAAAGTTCATCTTTTGTATATACCGGTGCAGCCAAGGTCACCTTGAGCATGAGTGGAACGCATTTCGGTTCCAGCGTTTGAGGTTTCCAGGCTTTTTTTTTTTTTTTTTTTTTTTTTTTGGTATTTATTGGGAGGGTTACATAGTAATTCGCCTGAGGACTAATTTAAATAAAAGGCGGAATGAATGTAACAGCCAGCAAAGATAAAGGGATGACTTCGGTACTTAGGCTGTGCAAGGATATGCATGGTCTGCATGGTTATAGTGGCTCAGACTCCAGGATGTAGTGGGAGCTCTCTGTGTGCATGTATTGCGGGATGGGTTTGTGGCAACTTGGGGAGGGCACTGGCAAGGCAAAAAGGTTGCACTAAAGTTTTAGGTCTTGCTGTTGCAGATGTTAGCTTAGCATTTTGGGTGGGAACAATCTCATTCCTGATGGCCCACAGCGTGGCCATGATAGAAGTTTCCTTGCAGTGACAGATGGAAGAAGAGGTATTGCCTCTTTACAGTTTCTGCTGGTGAACATGCTGGGATTCCTATTTCACTGGCTCTCAATAACGAAGCAGTTTAATTTGTAGTCTTCTGCAAATACACTGTACAACACTAAGTTGCTTTAGTATGTTTGCCATTCCTTTTTTCTTTGGCCAAGGGACAGTTATTTACTGTGCTCATTATATGAGCTACAAAAATTCAATTGCAAAATAATTAATCAGGTTGAGATTTCTTTACTGCTCTTTAATCCCACATGACTGAAATGTCACTTGTCAGCAGCGTGTTCGCATTTAGAGGTGTGCTTTTTCATAGAGCACTTCTTCTTCCCAAGGAATTTGCAAACTGGTTTGACTACAGCTAGACCAGACACATAAAATATACTGTGAGATAGGATTAGGTGAGAACATTAATGGCAGCTTTTGTAGATCATAGGTGTCCTTGAGAAGCAAATTATGAAAGAGCAAGGTCAGAGTGCAAGAGAATAGTAAACTTAGGAAAGTGTCTGACATGCGTATCCTTATGGCTGCAGGGTTTAAACCATGCAGTAAAGAACAATGGAAAATTACAAGGGGACTAAAGTGACCTGTTATGGGAAGAAGAGCAGGGAGAGAAAAGCGTGCAGGAAGCTGGTTGGTGTACTGTGTTTTTGGAAGTCAAATGTGCTGGGGTTTTTAGCATATTAAAATCATGCCAATTTCTAGCTGCAAGGAAGCATCTTTGGAACTAAACTTTTACTGAAGGGTGAAAACAATACTAGTTTGCCAATTTATTGCTAGATGCCCATCACTGAAATTAGGTGTGTGTTTGTTTCTGTGCATGCATATAAATATATGAATATACAGATAAAAAGAATATATATATATATATATATGCACATGTTATTATTTTGCAGTTTGTGATCTTCAGTTCAATTCCTGTGTCATGGATGAAACTGCTTTGTCCCTTGGAACAATAGATGTTTCCTATTTGTCCACCTCAGCAGACTGCAGCATCAGTAGATGTAAGCATTCCACTGAAGAGTGGGTAAGTAAAAATTGGGAATGTTACTGGCCCTATTTATCTTACTATTTCTTCAAGTTGAAGGTGGACTTTTTATTGTTACAAAGAATGAAGATAAGGAATTATGTCTCTCATGCATGATGCAGTTTGTTTTTAATTTAACTTGAAATATGAGGAAGAACCAATAGTTCAATTCTGTGCCAAAGAATAATGTTGCTGGAAAAGAAAAATCTTGTCAAACTCTACTGATAATCTTACAGTCATTTGGTGTGATGCTGCTAATCATTTTATATAGCAGTAAATGTACAGAATTCCATTCTGGAGTAGCCAAAGTCAAACAGAAAGTGAAATAGGAAGCTTGTTGCTCTTCTGGGTGATGTAGTGTGCAGGTGAAAAGGAGCTTGATGCTGAAATTGCACAGTCATATAGGCATTGAAGCTGTGCAGTCCAGGAGGCAGAAAAAAATTTGGTGGATATAAATAAGGAGCCTATTAAAAGTCTGTGTCCTCCATTGAGTGAGTCTTGGGATTTGGAGGGGACAAAGGAGACAGTGAGCAGAGTGGTCTGGGTGGAGCCAAAAGAGCCACATGAGGGCTGGGGTGGTGGATGGTTTAGCAGCATAGGTCAGGAGGAGTTAGACATGGATCTGGAGAGGAGGAGTTTGAACTTGATACAGAAGAAGAATTGGAAACATGGTCAGAGTTGAGGGAAAGGGCAGATGTCTTGGCAGCTGGGATTTCTATCTAGCTAGATCTAAGTTCCATGGAACAGCAAGCTGCAGTAACCAAGAGGTCTGTGAGAACGTGGAATAAGGGCAGGCAAGTCAGAAGAGATAGAAAGGGGGTTTTGTAAGAAAATGCTTGAGAGGAATGTGAGGGGTTGGAGGCAAGCAGAAGGAAGATGGCATTGTTACAAAGTTGGTTTGTTTTGGAGTTAGCATTAAAGGGGGTGGTAGAGGAGGGATTATGGCAGGCTTAGCATCTTGATATTTGTTTATTTCAGATGGATGAGTTAGCCTTGGAATATTTGCCAGTTTGTGCTGCTTGCCAAATATGATACATGCACAATTTAGTTTTTAAGCATCTTCAGCATTGTTTTTGACTTTCTCGGAGTTTCTCACTGGACTGAGTATGTGATGATCTGTATTTGTGTCTTCCAGTCTTGGTTCTACCCCGCTGCTCTGCCACTTAAAAGTTCTATTTTAAACAACATTTTAGGTTTGGTTTAGTTTGTTTCTGTAACTTCTCTTTTAATACTGGAAGTAACTTTCTTCTCAATAAAACGTGTGGTTTAAAAATGGCAACCCAGTTCTCATTCTCAGGCAAGCAATAATTCAGTAGACTTTAATGTAAACAATCAAGGTCTTTGAAAATATACTTAATTACAATTTTTGCATTATGTCCTAACATAGAGAATTAGTTCTGTGAATGCAGTCACTCTGGACTTTTTTCTTCTGTAATCTTCAGATAGACAGTGTAACTTTGGAGAAGTCATAGGGGTTCCTTTTTCATATCACTCTGCATGAGACTGCTGAAAGTTCCTACAGAGTCCATGGAGTTAATATTTTGGATACATTGAGTCTTTTTGCAGCTTTACAGGGTGATATGTTCAGTTGAACTTTAAAATACATTGTTCATATTGCAAGCACCTTTACATTATTGAGAAGGTAGTGTACTGTTAATTTCTTTCAGTTTTCTCAGCTGGCAGTTTCTTTGGTGTTTCTTAATTACAGTTATCATTCCTTTTAAGATGTTGTTTGTCAACCCATGCAGCAGTGCTTACATAAGTACAACACTGAGATTTTTCTTTTATTTTTTAAATTTTAGAAAAATGGTGGAAAAAATTGAGGGGTAATTTTTTGTGTGTCTCTGGCAGCTCCTCTTCCTCAAAACTTTCCCATACACAGCAGAACACATATTTCTGCATATTTACACAGTGGTCTTTTGTTCTGCAGGGAGAGTGTAACTCTCGTCCCACTCTGTTCCGATCTGCCACTTTAAGATGGAAGGAGGCTCTGCTGAGCAGGAAAAGGCCGTTTGTGGGACGATGTTGCTATGTGTGCACTCCCCAGAGCCGGGTAAGAAGATTATGGAATGGATTATGTTTGACAATAATGCATAGTTGCAGCATAATGAAGTTGCAGTAGTTTCCTTACTTTCAGAATTAAGGTCACAATGTTTTTTAGTTCATGAAGTGCTATAGTTTTTCACTGTTGTTTGTGGTTATGTTTCATTTGTAATGGAATTAAAGGATGGCACACACCTGTTTTGATGCTTAAGTCTCCCACCTCTCAGTGCAGACTTACTCCAAACTCTTGCACAAAACTCTCCAGCTCCTCAGAATTATTACTAGGAAATGGGATAGCAAAATTATCTGGTGTGTTAGATTAATAATGGGACTTTGGACCATATAAAAGTGTGAAAGTTTGCTTTTAGGACACTTTAATTGTCTATCCACATAATAAATACAGTTTGGAACATAAGCAGTATGCTTCCTTTCCAACTTGCTTAGTCTTGTACTTGAGAGAGAGCAAGTTAATTTTCTACACCTGGCTGATTCCTTGCCTCTCTGCCCAGCCTGGAAACAAGGACTGCCAGTTGTGATAGCGGAGATATTTGTCAGCTGGGAACAGTGTCAGGATGGTGGCTCTAGAGAGGTTGTGCAAGCTGATTTAAAATGTGAACTTTATTGAACGGCATTGGGCAGACTTTCTGTAAGCTCAAGATGCAAATGCTGATAAATGGCACAATACAGCTTGCAACCATTTCATCATGTTATTTGGCTATGTGCACACCCTGGGCTTTAGATTGCGCTCAGTTACACCTTCACTGCCTGGGCTAGAGGGAAAATTTGCTTTCCTTTTTGACCAAAGAGAAGTTATTTCACTCTTTTCGTCTGCCAGAACAGAAAATTGCAGCAATGACATAAAATGTGATATAGAAATCCAAATGTACTGTGAAGGCTGTGTATGATATGGGCAACAAGACAAACAGTTAGATAAACTGAGACTACTTCAAACAGACAAGTCAAGTGTTTTGACTTACAAAAAGGTGTGTGTGAATCCTCAGCTTAGGGCTTTATGCATTTAGTAGTTAGCCTGCTAGTAATTAGGCTGTTCCTCTCAAACTGGGAATTGTGCTTTAAAAATAAAAATCTTGTTCTGTATTTTGTCTATTTAATAAGAGACTAATTAACTACCCTGAGATCCCACTTAAGAAAGGAGCATGACCTATTAAGCCCTTTGTTGCCTTCTGCTGTAAGGAAAAAATACTATCCTTGCACAGACAGTAACAAAGACAATCATCGCATTAGATTGGAAATACTTTTTTTGGAGTGGCCTTTTTCATTATTTTTCTTAAGGAAAATAAATTAATGAGGCAAATTTCCTTAAGTGTGCTGACCACACTAACAATTTGCCAATGCTGAGAGTGGAAAGTTTTGCTTCTCCCTCTTGTTTTCCTTCCTGCTCTCCTGAGGACTGAACAAGTTCACTAACCAAGCAGAAAACTACCTGCTTTATTAATTTAGTCTGTCTCTCTTAGTTTTTTGTCTTGTCTGCATGAAGTTGGAACACTAAAGGGTGCAATGAATTCTAGAGGTGCTGTAAGTTAAGAGGTGAGGCATGGAGATCAACAGGAAAGGCCAGGACATGGTGATGGGAGCTGGGCTTCTTCTCTGTGCCAGCAGGGAGATCCAGTATTGGCTCAGTTGGTTTCACAGAACCATCTGCTCTGCCTGACACAGGATTGGAGGGGAGTTAAATAAGGAAAAGCTAAAGTGTAACAGTACTGCTGGAGGATGAGTTTCGTAGTGAGGTTCAACCTGACACTTGGAGCACTGGTATGGACAGGTACAGACTGGCATTCAGTGGTACTTTGTTGCTGATTGTTTGGGAGACTAAGAGCAAGTCATCTTCTCTTTGCCAGAACACATCATCTGCTTATCACATCCACAAAAAGTCACCAGTGTATAGTCAGAGAAATTAGCATAACATTGAAGTTTCCTCTTCAGACCTTAGAGCAACAGTTGGTTGATTGTACAGCACAGTTGTGCTGTATCAGGAAGCAGGAGACTCTGCTCTCACCATAGCACATAATTTCTACCTGATTTGCAAATTACACAGGACAGTCATATATTTTAATTTTGTGGTAAATGGCGTGTCCTAAACAAAATACAAACAAATGACTCTTACCTGACTCTCATTGCAGAATTGGTTGTGAGGTTGTTTTGCAGCTCTGCTGTTGCTGGTGACCATCTTTCTCCTTTGCTGTCCCTTTTTTGTCTTCTTTGACATGTACAGTTCCAGTAGTTTTAGCTGTAGTTCACTGGCAAGGTACCAGTTTTATAATTATATATCATTTGAGTAGAAAGAAATCAGCCTCTTGGTCAAGGTATTCACTTGGACTATGGAAGAGTAGAATTTAGATCTTCCTGTGAAGGAATATTTGTTGTGGAAGTGCTCCTGAACTCATCCCAGTTAATACCTTGGCATGTGGGGTCTGTAACAAGGCTCTACAAGGCTGGACTGAGTTTGTTGTTCAGGCAGAGCAGGAATGTGGAGATTTGCCACCTGACCATGGATGGATATCCTGACCCTTGGGCTGTTGGTACATGATGCTTGTTCTGCTGGCAAACCAGATGCTACAGACTGAGCATCAAATGCTCGTGGTTACAGTAATGCCCAGCGTGGCTTAATAAAGTTCTGTCACAAAGATGAGTTCTGTATTGTGACAAGTCCTGGTTTATATTACATCAGAATCTGCTGAAATGTTATGGCTTGAAGAGTGTAACCAGTGCAACCACACAGTAAAGCCTAGAGAATGCTTTGAAAGTATTGGACTTGGGAATAGTGATTAGAATTTCCATTTTCATTTTAGAAGTTTGTGTAACATGTAGGCAGCTTCAACACTTCTCTGGTTTTGGCTTTGATTATAGTACAAATGAAAAACATTGCATCGTCTTAAATGTTATGATGAATGTAACAGACAAAGCTATTTTTATGTAATGAAATAGTCCATCAATCTTTTTTTTCTTGGTTTTACAGGATAACTTCTTCAATTCTAGTATTCCTTCTTTGGGTCTACGTAATGTCATATATATCAATGAAACACATACCAGGTATTGTAGCAAGTGTTTCTTTTGCTTTTTACAATACATGTGCTTTGATTTTATGACAGAGAAATCTTTATTATGGTCTGGACTGAGCTGATATATATTGTTGTCCTAAAATGCAGAGATTTGGTGCTGTCTTCAGTAACGTGCTTGTTAAATCTGGCTGCGTGTATTTGGGAACTGGGCAAAGTCCTTTGGGATTATAGAGAAGGAGTGTAGGGGTCAAACCTGTTTCACAAAAAACCTGGAATTTTTTCAAAAAAATTCCTTCTCCTTTCATGCAAATGGCAACAGCATCTGTAGCATAATATTGAGGGCACCCAATTTATTCCCTTATGCAGAATGACTTCAGGCTGCCCTTTAATTTACTGAGCAGATCTGTCTCACAAGTTAGATGTTGACTATTACCACTTATGGCAATTAACCTGAATATGTTTTATGAATCTGTCTCTTCTCTGCCTCAGTGGCAGAGTGCAGCTTCTGAAAAGTGTGGTATAAATAAAAAAAAAATAAATTAAAAAAAAAAGATTTTGTTGCGCTATTGGAATCATATCTTGTGTTCTGGGATGAAGATACTGGAATTGCTCAAAAATATTCTGTTCTTTGGAAAGTTAATAGTGCTTGCTAAGTTTTCTTACAGTAATCATTAGCATAAGTAGGTCCTGCAGTGTTTGTTGTAGAGTCAGAGCAAACAAAGAGAGGCCAGCAGCCTGATAGAAATGAGCCAAAGTGTCTGAGTGAAAGAAGGACAGAATTGTGTGTGCTTGAGAGGGAGAAAGCTAATGTTAGAAGCTGTTCTTTATTAAATTTGTATTAATTATGGGTTTTTTAACAGTTGAGCTTATAGTTTGGAATACAGAAAAATAACAGAAATACTGTTGAACTTTTTAAAAATCAGTTTTGAAAGTCTAATGCTTGAATGGTTTTGAATAGTCAAAGTTACTTGAATTGGAAATACAAAGAGAAAAAATGAGTTAATGAATTATTCTGAAATAAACGCATCTAGCTCAGAATAGTGAGAAATATAGTGTCATTATAGTGTGAAAATGGACAATTTTAATGAAATTCTGTGTTTCATGGAGCTACATAGTCACAGTTTCCTGACTTTAGAAAGCAGGGGGGGTTCTTTTTAACTGTCAGCATGCTGTAACTGTATTGACAGCCTTTATCTGAGGTACAGCTGCCAGTTTTAAATGTCTCTTGACTGGTCCATTCTTTGTCTTTTCTATCTTCTCTTATTGCTACATGATCAGAAAACAGAATTTTTCAATTAAACTACATTATGTCTAAGCTGTAAAATGAATGTAGAAGCCTTCATACCTTGACATATCCCTGCAATAGCTGTGTGCTGTTCTGATATGTTCATAGTTACCAAAAAACGTTGTCAGAAAGCATATCCTTTTCTTTGCTTTCTAGAAAAATCAGTAGGGTTCTCAAACTTTAAAGAGAAGGGGGATAAAGGAAAAAAGCAATTAAAACAGAGTCACCAGTCTTCTCCTCTGACAGCATGAATAGCTGGTCTGAAAATTTGTGTGATCATTCCTTGCCACTCTGTGCCCATGGCTCGTGCATGTGCACCCATCTTAATTACAGTGCACTCTGGGGCTCTGGCCTTTTGCAGTGTAGAAGTTCTGTCTCATCTTTCCTCGCTGTTTTTACCACATGTATAAATTTACTGAAGTGTGGTAGGGAGGTTTAACAGCCAAGATCAGTAACTTGAGTGATGACAACGGGTGAGACGTTGGCGGGGCTCCAGCATGGAAACCACCATGAGCTTTGTCACCCACAGTTCAGCTTGGGACACTCACTGGAGCAGCAGACAGGCATTGCACCACCAGACCTCAGGACGGGAGTTTTGCATAATACTTACTGCTCTGGGCTTAGAAATTGCCAGATTTTAATTTTTTATCCAGCTGTTAATTCTGCCCCATCACATCAGCTCTGCTGTTTGGGGGTCCCAGGTGTTTGGTTTGTGTAATTGGTGGCTTGTCCACTGCTGGCCTGGTAAATGAGGGAGGTGGGGAGAGGAATAGTGATGAGTATCCACTGTGGGGGATGGGGTGTAAGCCGTTTCTGTGTCACAAGCATCTTCTCTGATGTTTGATATTTCAAATAACATTTTCTCAGGTGATTTTTGCTGTATGACTGAGAGAGTAGAGGACAGGGTTAATTAAGAAAGAAGAGACTGTCTTCATAAGTTACCTTAAACACTTGAATTTGTAGTGAGATTTACTGATTATTTTGTAGTTATACTCTTGATAAAACTTTGCTAGAAGAAATGGAGAAGACACATAGGACTGGGTGTTTGAGGACACAGTAAAGGAAGAAAAACTAACTAAAAAAGTGGGTTTAGTTTTGATGGCTAATGCAAACATATTTTCAAAAGTGTTTGTGGGAGTTTACCCTGTGCTTACGTGAGCAGCTTTCCCAAGAGGACTTGGTGTTCCTTGAAGAAGTTGGCAAAGCTCTTAGCTGGGCATTTACTTTCCTTGGTGGAAAGGGGCACCAAATTGGAAATCAGCACTATCACTTTTTTTGACCTCGCTGAGCTGACAAGTTGGTTCCTGGGGACAGACAAAATGTATATGCTGGTTTGGTCGCTATAGTCCTGTGGTTCTGTGGGTATTTCAAAGCCAGTGTCTCCTTGAATTGGAGGGGTGCAGATGTTGGCTCAGATATTTTGTGCTATGTTTCATCTATAACATGAAGATATTGGCAATTTACTAGAAGATACAGAAGCTTTTAGACAGCCATTTATAAAATTTTACTTACTTTGCTTCTTAGTTGTTTTTTTTATAGTTGTTTTTAATGCTCTTGTTTTTGGAAGCAAAATATTTTGAGGATCACACTGAAATACCCTTCATATTTTTGTAGGTACAGAGGGTGGCTTGCGAGACGCTTTTGCTACGTCCTTTTTGTGCAAGAGAGGGATGTTCATAAGGGTATGTTTGCCAAGAATCTGACAGAAAATGTGCTGAATAGCAGCAGGTAAGATAACACAAAATTAACTGTTTAATAAATTTCTAGTACATTAAAATATGCCTTGATTTAGAAACTACAAATTTTGAAAATCAGACTATTTAAAATATTAGTAGATGCATTATCTTTAGCACAGCCTTTCAGGAATGTAACTTGCAATTTCTGTTAGAAATTGTAAAAGAGGGGAGTTTAAGGATTACAAGTCTCTAAATGAATGGTGTGTAGTGGAGGAACAGCAGACAGTACACAGAAAAATAAATTGGTACATGAGAGCTCTTCAAACTTCTGTTTATCTAATTAATGTAAGTCATTACCACTGAAGTCATTCTGCAGTCATCAGAAATTGTATTTCAGAAATAATAGGAAAGCAGCATTTTGGAGTAACCTGAGTGTACACCTGGAGAGTGCAGCAAAAAATGGAAAAAGGCTGTAGAATGGAGTACCTAGCCTTAACTTTGTGGAGCTTGTTTTCTGTTTCATGTGCCTCACTTTAAATGACATCTTGAGCCCCTGATCAGCTGTTCAGGTATCAGTTTTCCTTGGACACAAAGAAATTCAACCGCCTGCTTGCTCCTTGAGGCTACTTTTGTCAGAAGGCACACACTGCCTACATTAACATTCCTAATTCTCCTGAATTTTTAAAGCTTGAGTCACATCTGAAGATGATAGTGTTGCTTTTGAAAAGTAAAGCAGACTGTGTTGTGCTAAAGTCAGGGTGTATTAAAGCCACTTACTGTCTCTTGGGTATGTTTTAAAGGGGGAAAATAGCCCTTATAAAATTTTGTTAGACTTGGTGTAACTGAGAATTCAAGGGCAAAAATAATCTAGAAGTTTAAAATGGCAACTGCATAAATCTGTCTAATGAGGTATGTGAAATTGCTGTGGCAGGAAAAAGAAAACATTAACAAAAATGAGACTGCACCTGTTCCCCCTGAATTTTTAACATTATTAACCATTTTAGAAAATTGGCAGTCACATAATATTTTAATATTAGTACCTGTGAATTCTGTATGTACTGTTTCATGTGGTCACCTTTGAGCCCATTCAATCATCACCTGCCTCTTAAATTAGAGCTTATAAAACTGAATCAAGTTTAATGCATTTGGAGTACACAATAGTTTAGTGTGGATGCTTTTTATGTTTGCAAGTTACTCCTGTAGTAATACGTAGCTCATTCCTAGCTGTTGTTGTCTGTGTTTTGGACTCTTCTGTTGTGGGGCTGTCTCACAAACTTTACTTTTTAATGTTAGAGTCCAGAAGGCAATTGTAGATGAAGCTTCTGAACCAAGTACTCCTGGCAGTTTTGTTCAGACGGATCCTAAAGCTATCAACAAAGTGAAGAAAAAAGCTAGAAAAATTCTCCAGGAGATGGTAGCAAATGTCTCACCTGCTTTAATCAGGTAAGAAAAATGTCTCATCAATATTGTCAGTGAGTGGAAGAATGGACAAGCTCTTTCTGCATAATACCAACAGAAATAGTAGTTATTCTTCATTTTTAGATGCAGCAGAAGTCCTCTGCCTTTACAAGGAATATATTTTATGATAAGATTAAATAAGAACTTTTCCTTTTCTCACAAAACTAGTTGTGGTAGGACCAGTATTGGCATCATTTGTTGTTTCAGGCTCACATGGGCAAGAGCAGCTATCTGCAGCATCACAGACCGAAAGATAATTTTTCCATTAGCCTATTCAATATTATAATTTGTAGATATAAATATCTCAGGGAGAGTCTTATTTTAGATAAAATCTTCTCCTGTGGTGTCTGCATTTACTACTGAGGATGATTTTGTCTCTGTCATGCTCCTAGTTCACAGCCTTCACTGAGGTTGATACAAGGTTTGTGTCATAACTGCAGGAGGCTGAAATGTGGCTACACAGGCAAAACCACAGGCAAAACCTTGTTTAGCAATTGGATTTTATAGTAATTTTGTTTGAATATAAGTTACCTGATCAGCTGCCTTTGCCTTTAGTCATACAAAAGCAATATAAAACCGAGGCAGAAATAAATGAAGCTTTTTTGAGTTGTGTTTGTTTTCCCTTAGGTTGACTGGCTGGGTGTTATTGAAGTTGTTTAACAGCTTCTTCTGGAATATCCAGATCCACAGAGGTCAAATAGAAATGGTCAAAGCAGCAACAGAGGTAAGGGAGGGTGGGAAAATCCAGTAAAGTAGATTTTTGAAGTAGTTTCTAATAGTGTTTGTGGCACTTCTCTTTTTGTGAGAGTTCTCCTAAGTCTGTATGAAATGCAATTGTAAGTAGAACTGTATTGTATCTGAAATACAATAAGAACACTGTGAAATAGTTTTCATAATTAAATATATGCTCCTAGAGTTGTTTAACCTAAAATACTATGTAAACTCTGGGTTTACCTTTGATTCAGGATCAAATTTTAACTATTAGGCTGAATGATTATCTCTGATAACCTTGCATCCAACATTATTTCTGTTTTTTGAGCTGAGGTAGCCAGCAATAAATTAGTAGATCTAGTCAGGATTTTTCACTTTTACTTTGATTTGGAATAAAAACTTTTAAGAAAAAACTTTTCCCATTTCTTACTAGCAGTCTGTTTCCAGTTTTTTAGTATTTATTGAAATTGGTCAAACAGACTCCTGAATGCTACCATTTTCTTTATACTCAAATGAATTAACTCATCTTGCAGGATTTACCTTAGCAGTATTGATTAGATAAATCAAACAAATAAAAAAGCTCCTGTTATTTTCTGGGGTTTTTTGAATATTGTATTTGGGAAACCCACTATTCATAAATCCTTGCTAATATTTAATAGAAATACAGGTATTTTGGTGACAGTGAGGATTTTCCACATCACTTTGTTTGATTATTGTCTCAGCACTGTGCGTCTGATGAAACTGGGAGTATTTGTATCCATTATATAAACAATGATTACATTGTTAATGTAATGGATACAATTTAAAACTACAGTCCATGAAAACTAAGACTAAAGACAAGTTGACTAAAATATTCTCATTGTCCCAGCTGAAGGAAAACCAGGAGTAAGAAAACTCAATTATGGCAACTGGAAAATACCATCAGTTTAGATAAGATAATGCTAGCAACCTCAACAGTGGATTTAAGAAAAGGAGTAATATTCCATGTTTCTTATCAGCTAACTTGTTTCTTTTTTCCTTCTCTCCCCACCATAGATGAATTTGCCTCTTATCTTTTTACCTGTTCACAAATCCCACATTGACTATCTGCTTCTTACATTCATTCTTTTCTGCCATAACATCAAAGCACCCTACATAGCTGCAGGGAACAACCTCAACATCCCCATCTTCAGGTAATAACCTCTCCTTATTTGAAAAAAGACTGAGGTGGTGGGATCTGAACTATTGCACAAAATGTCTTAAGTATAAAATGATCTGACTGTTATTGGGCCATCATGTAGAACTTCTTTGGTTCCTGTGACATATTCAGAGAGGGAACATCCTTCTGAGAAGCTCTGTTAAAACCTTAGTAGGGTAAGGAGAAAGGATATTCCTTTTTTGGAGTCTCAAAGTGGTTAGATGACTAAGGAAAGGTGATATGGGAGAAAAAGTTGTGAATGTACAGCTCTTCATGCAGTTTTGTGAGCTGGCTAACGAGCAGCAATAGTACTAGGTGAATTATACTTTGTGGAAAAGTATTCCACTTGAGTCTGTGTTTAGATTGTATTTCTGGTGGCTGAAGAACCTGAGATATTTTAGGTAATATTTTGCCACTGAGACAGAATTTGGGCATATTTGGCATCTAAAGAATGACTGGATATTATAGGAAATTATGGGGAAAGAAAGGGAATGCCTTGACTTCAAGGGTGTTTTACACCAGTAGGTGCTGGTCTGTAATAATCCCAGTGAAAAAAGTATTCATATAAATTAGCAATTAAAATGCTAGTTCTTAGTGCCAGCAGAATAAATTAGCATAGATAATCTAACATTACTTTAGGCACTGGGCACCCTGAGTTCTGCAGCATTCAGCAGGCCCATGATCCACACATAGCATCCTGCAGAAAGGTGTACTTGTGTTTGGTCTTTTGTGCCAGTAAAGGATTTTTTTTCAAGAAAACAGCCCTATTCACCATTGCTTCTGTCAAGCAGAAAGGATGTCCTTATGAGAACTTCTTGCTACACTATGAGATAAATGCAGGACCATGCAGGTGGTGTAATTGCTGGTGCCATGTGGGAGCTACCTGCAGATTGCTCTGTTAAAATCAGCTGGCTGAGCTGATTCTGCAGCTGAGGGGAGTGTGTGTCACACCACAGGCATGCAGGCCGTGCAGTCTGTGCAGCACAGCATGGACTGGGGCCAGCTCAGGTGAACTCTTACATGGGTCACCAGCATTTCAATGTGCAAGAATCTCCTGGTCAGTGACCTGTCAAGGCAGTGAAGTGGAGCAAGACAGTGCAAAGAAGCCTGTTCATAAGTGAAACAGAGAAATATTTGTGTAGTCCCATCATGTGTAGTGTAATACAGTTTAGTCTTTAAGAATTTAAGTTATTTGAATCCCTGTTGTGTGCAAAAAAATTATTTGTTGGAGATGTAGTAGTTTTCTGCAAGCTGAAATCAATGAGTATAATCCTTCTTTGGTGTGTAGCACACTGATCCGCAAGCTGGGAGGATTTTTCATTCGTCGGAAGTTGGATCAGAACCCTGACGGTCGTAAGGATTTCCTGTACAGAGCTTTGCTCTACGTGGTGTGTATTTCTTATCTTTCTGTAGGTAGCATTTCACTTGGGTGGCAAGTGGGAAAAGTGGGTTCCATCGCTCTGGAGACGTATTTATTGCTTTGAGTTTGTCTTAAATTTTATGCTGCTAAAGTGCATTCATTTTTGTATGAAGGTTTGAATTTACAGAATAAAGAAAACTGCATGCTCAGCTCTTTTGAGGATGAGCAGATACCCACCTTGCATAATCCTTATTAAAGAATGAGGAATTAATGCTCTCTGAGTTAACTTATGCTTGTTTCACTGATGTCTTTTGTTGTGAGGCATCTCTACACTGATTCACTTAGCACAATGGAAGTCTCTGTTCATGATGGGTTGATGTAATCCTTTGTGCCATTCAGTGTAGTAGCTGTATTTGCATCTTGGAAGATGGGATGTGCTGGGGAACCAGAAGGAAAGATGAATGTGAATCAACTCCATCAACCATTGCTAGAGATGTTTTTTGAACAAATGTTGTTATAGTGCTTGTATATTCATACAAATTCAGTTGCACATAGGTCTGGGCTTGTGTCAGGCATGAATTAATTACTGGGTTTTTTTCCCACAAGTACTCATGCCAAGTCATGATCTTCATTGCTTTTAAAAAGAAATGGTTGCTGACAATATATCTGAAATATAATTGTATGCTGTTATGTATAAGTATGCCAATATCATTAGATATTTATTTTTTTCTCTTTTCCAATCTTTTTGTATTCAGCACATAGAAGAATTGTTGAGACAGCAGCAGTTTCTAGAAATATTCTTGGAAGGCACACGGTCTCGAAGTGGAAAGACATCTGGAGCTAGAGCAGGTCTTCTGTCAGTGGTGGTGGATGCTCTCTTCTCAAATGCTACTCCTGATGTCCTGATTATACCTGTGGGAATCTCCTATGATCGCATAATTGAAGGTCACTATAACAGTGAACAGCTGGTAAGAGCAATCAAACAACTTGCTTTGCCTAGGGATTTTCTGCTTATGTGCAGGAAAATGTGTTACATAGTTAAAGGTTGTGCTAGTCCTCTGTTCATGGACTCAGGGTTTGTGTTGAGCCATGAATCACAAAATGTCTCTGATGGGGAGTGTTGAGGTACAGGTGACACACTTCTAAATGCAAATTCTTGACATGACAAATAGTTCAAGGGGATATCTACTGAGAAAAATAGTTCTCTAGATGTACTTGAAGTTATAAGGTGTGTCAAAAGCTTTGGGCTTGCTTTGTCTGTTGTTGTATGCATTTTAATTTAATTGCAAAGTGGAAGAAAAGCAAAACAACCACCTATGTTTTCTAGGGCAAGCCTAAGAAGAATGAAAGTCTTTGGAGTATAGCTAGAGGAGTCTTCAGAATGCTGCGGAAGAATTATGGGTGTGTCAGAGTAGATTTTGCACAACCATTTTCCTTAAGAGTAAGTTTCTTATCTTGAAGGTCTTTTTGATGGTTTGACGTTTTCAGTGTTTCAGTAGTGGGACACATTTATTTCAACTTTCTCATTGTGGGTTATCATCACTAGCATTATCTGCTGCAGTCCATTCTGGCAGTACAAAAATATCCCTGGTTTTGATGAATGTTTGAGTCTTTGGACACCTTTGTATTAAGCAGAAATAGTCTCAGAGTTGATATGTTAGTTTTGAAACGGTCTAAGTATTCTTACTGGTGGGGTTCTTTGTTTAACAAGTGATCTGTAAAATGATCCTTATACTATCTAGTAATTCTTTACATTGTAGAGACATTTGGAGTTGAAGGAAGCTGAATACTGTTTTCCAATTTAATTTAATGATACTGCTATGGTTAAGGAAGGGTGTTTATCTCACTGGATTTTTAAAATTGCTGAGCAAATTAGTAGCTATAAAAGTGTAATGGGTAATATAAAATGAAAATCTGTATATTCTTTGAAAGTCATCATTCATTATTAGTTCACAACTATTACCTACAGCACTTCACTGTATACTGTTCTGTAGTTTCTCAGGGAATGGGGTAGTGTGGTGGTATCTGCCTTTACTCTAAATTTTCTCAAATTTCATTGCAGAATCTGCTGGTACTAATCTACATTTCACTAATCTGTATTCTGCCACTGTATACCTTATTTTTAGTGTGACTTTAATAAGATTAAGCACTGTAACAGCAACTTACTAGAACATTATTCAAATTAATTAGGTGTTCTTCTTTCTGCCCTACTTGTCTCAGGAAAAGCAGTAGGGTTGGAGAGTTTTGGAGGGTTCAGTTACCACAGCATGAAATTATTGTGACCGGCTGTCCTGCATTATAATTAGTGTAGTAGGGAAAGATTCTAATGCTCTTCCAAAGCAGGAGGCTTGGACTATTCTTGGTAGGGAGTTAACAAGTTTTCTTGGATCAGTGTAAGGAAAAGAGGGTTATCTGCCCTCTTAATCTAGTGAAATGCTAATCACTCTGTACCTTGCCAGCAGCCTCTGTCAGGTCCCATTTGTACCTGTGTTCCTTATTGTGCTCTAGAATGGTGACAAATGACATAAATCGTTAAAGTGTGCCCTAGCTCACATTTGCAGAAGCGTAACTGTAGTTGTGTCACTGCAGGTTTTTCTAAAGCACATGAGCGTTGGGGGTTAATTTTGGGCATCTGCAGTTCTATGAGCCCAGGCTTGGAAGCAGAAGAGAGTGTGAAAGAGACTGTGAAAGTCTTTTAAGCAGCTTTCCTGGGAGAGAGCTGTTTTCCTGACCAGCAGGTTAAGTGGCTCTTTAGTTTCCCATTCTTTACTGAAACTGAGGGAACATAGTGTCCTGAAAACAGAATAGTGTAAATTTTAGCCTATAAGGAGAGGAATTTGGCTTTTAAGAAATTTGAGATTCAGGAATTCCAAGCATGCAGTACCCTGCCTGCTTCCTGGGGGCTTTAGTTTGTGTCTTGCAACTGGAGTTTTGTACAGTAGTGTTTCCCCGTAGAAGTTCTCTCTCACGGCTTTTGAGGAAGGCAGGAGTAAGCAATAATTACAGTCCCCATGCTGGTTCTGAATGGTGCTAGGTTTTGCTCTCATTTATGTTAATGAGGCAGTTCTCATTAATTTAGTCGTGGAACTCATCTCAAAGGAGTTGTTCACAACAGGGTGCTGACAGAGGTTATGTGTTGTTTTCAATGCAAGTTTTATATGAAGTACAGATTCCTTGCTTTGGGAAGTCTACTTTTTGCATTAAGTAAAGTCAAACATGAATAAGCTGTTGAAAACTTAATATCTCTGACCTTATTAATGCTTTTTTAGTGTGAGCTATTTTTAATCAGTTGCCTTTTTCCTGTAACAGCATTATCAATTGAATGCAAGAATAAGGTGGAAAAAGTACAAAAAATAATGAGCCTTTTTTTTAACAGGAATATGTAAACAGCCAAAGCCAAAAACCTGTGCCTCCTCCTTTTTCTTTGGAACAAGCTTTGTTACCAGCTATACTTCCATCAAGGTAGAGATTTTTTCGGGGTGTTGTTGAAGGGGAGAACAGGTTGGGATTTGTTTGTTTATCTTTTTTGTGTTCTGCATTAAATTCCAAGCAATGCTTGAACTCCCCATGGATAATCTAATTTTTATAGAAAAGTGCACAACTTAGGCAATTCTAACTGTAATTTATTATAAGACTTACATTCTTCCTGATGAGGTCTGTTCAAATAAATTCAGGTAGACTTTTTTTCTTTTTTTTTCTTTTTTTTTTTTTTTTTTAGTAACCTCTGTTGATTTGTTTATAAATTTTATGGGAATAATTTAGGGAGAAAAATGCCATGCTTAGGGAAAAGTAAAGGATTTGTTTTTAAACCTCACAAACATTTCACAAGGTTTTTGGAATAATTCCAAAGCAAATAGGACCTGTGAGTACTCCTTCTTTTCAAGGAGGCGACTGTCAGGACTGCAAAACTGCTCAACAGTTAGTTCTGCATTTGTTCATAGACAGACATTTTAGCTGTTTTTTCGGGATTTATACAAACTTGTGTGGTCCTGGTGGGGGCAAAGTCAGTCCTGTACCTTTAGAAAGTTGTAAGTCCATAGAAAAGACCGTTTCTAGTTTGTAGAGAAACTGGGCTCTGTCTTTTAGGTAAATTTGTTTTTTCTACTGTTGTCCATGTTCATTGAAGGAAAAAGAGCAATTGGTGTTACAGCAAAGTCATGAGTAGCCATAGAAAAAGCTTGCAAGTTTTCTTCTGGTAGTCTTATCATGGATTGTTGTGCAGTGCAAAGAAATAATCAGGAAAAGTTGGTAGAGTTTTTGCTGATAACATTTTCTGACCTTACCAGACTGTAATGGTGTTTTGTGCTGTGGTTCAGTTAAGTGTACATTAAAAAATCAGTTTATATTATTTTACATTTTGATCAGAATCTCAATGTCATCATGTTAACTTTTATTCTGTATTCAGACCTAATGATACTGTGGATGAAGGTGCAGAAGCCTCACTGCCCAACTCCAGGGATATCACCAGCGAACCCTTCAGAAGAGAGCTGATATCCAACTTGGCTGAGCACATTTTGTTCAGTAAGTGTTGAAGAGTATCACTACCACAGAATCATAGAGTGGTGTGGATAGGAAGGGACCTTAAAGATCATCTCATTTCAACCCCCCTGCCATGGGCAGTGACACCGTCCACTGGAGCAGGCTGCTGTCAGCTGCCTGTTTGGTTTTCTGACAGCATGAATTTTCTGTGTGGTAGTGTCACACTTCCTAATTGTCTCCATTCATATGATCATTTCATGACTTACATGACTTTCTTGACAATTCTCCATCCTTTGTCTCCCTCCGTTCTCTTCAAAGTTTAATAAACTCTTTCTCTGATCAAGTAGAAGATTTTTATTCTGTTTGTTGGACTAGTACACTAAACTTTCTGTAGTTGAGGTGCTGGATTGTCATATTGATACATTTATTGCTTGTCTCTTCATGTAAGGAGCTATTGAAGTGTCTTAATGGCATTATTTAAGATCATACATGAACTCATGTAGCTGCATGGACCAGTGTTGCCAGGTTTTATAGGTTATGTGATGTATGCTTCAGTCAGTAGGACTGGCTTGTGGTACCAGAGATACACAGGAAACAGTACTTACTTCCCTCAGTAAATACTTAAGCTTTATTTGGCCTTCTTAGTCCAGGTTACTTTGATTATTTTAACATTGTTTTAGACACACATAATACACTTTGTATTTCATTCAGTGGGTACAGTTCTGTGCCTACATCAATGTTACTATTTTTTAAATAGTGGGTACTCTTTCATTTGTAATGGTGTTTGGAATGTCTCAGATGCTCAAGAAGTTTATCTTGTTCACCTCTAGCTGCTGACAAGTCCTGTGCTGTGATGTCTACCCACATTGTTGCCTGTTTGTTGCTGTACAGACACAGGCAGGTAAGGCTTCTGTGTTGCTTAAATAGCCAAACATTGCTTTGGCCTTGTTAATTATTTTAAAAAAAAGTATGGTTTTTACTATTGCATGATACTGATTAAAAAAAAAACAAAGATGCATTTAAATTAAAGTGGATTTCAGGTAGTCTGAGTGCTGATATTTTAGTTAGCAGCGGGTGCTTGAACACAAGCCATTATTGATGGGATGATAATAAATGCTCATGTGGAAATAGATCTTTGTAATTCAAAATGCTGTGTTTTTTTTTTTTAAAGATTACATGGGTTTCATTTATTGTATTAGGGTTGTTTTTTAGATCTCAAAACACATTCAGTACTGTATACTCTAGAAACTGTTCCATTAATTTCCAAATTGGTTTTAGTGTTCCTCAGTACTAAAATACTACATCACAATGGCAGAATGATACTAATGTTTACCTGAAGTCTTGTGCATGAAAGTTGGAAGATTTTTTTTTCTCCTACAAGTTTGTTTTGTATTTTTTCTAAAAGTCCTTCAAATCTGAAGCTTTTATTGCACGTAAATTGAGAACAAATGGAAAAATATTGGTCACTTGTATAATCCTGCTTCTGGAGGAAGTATTACCATTCTCGTCAGTCCAGTCTTTCCAATTTCCTAAAACAGTGGAATCAGAGAAGCATTTTATAATGTGATCTGACTCCATCTTGGGTAAAAACAAGAAAATGAAGTGCCTGAGGAAAGGGTTTTCCTCATGTTCCATACCAATTGTTCAATTCTATTAAGTGCAATATTCCCAGCTAATTGATCATTCACTTTATAGCATAGGTAATGGAAACATTAAACTTCTGACATGGTCTTCAGGTATCTTGAGGTATTCAGGTCTCTGCAGGCTGTGAAGTAAACCAAGAAGCAAAGAAAAACCTTGCATTCCCAAATGGTTTCATGGCTGTAAAATATAATTGCATGTAATTCAAAACATGTGGAACTACTTCCTCAAAACCTGAGTGAAAATCAGTTTTTCTGATACGACTGTTGTGCTTTGGATTGTTGGCAGTTAGTGTATTGTGTTTGATATATACCTGATTATGTGGTTTACTGTTAGATTCCTGTGCAGAAAAATTGTTTAACTGTGTGATTCTGTGTTTATTTCTAGGGAACTGATCTTTCCAGACTAGTAGAAGATTTCTTCTCTATGAAGGAGGAGGTCCTAGCCCGTGACTTTGACTTGGGATTTTCAGGGAACTCAGATGATGTTGTCATGCATGCCATCCACTTGTTGGGGAACTGTGTAAATATCACAAACACGAGCAGAAACAATGAGTTCTTTGTCACTCCCAGCATCACAATACCTGCTGTCTTTGAGCTCAACTTCTACAGCAATGGAATACTTCATGTGTTCATTAAAGAGGCTGTTATTGGTATGTTTTGGGGTTTATCAAGGAAAGACTTTCTTGTCTCGAAAGTCAAAGTACCTGCACAAAAATTCCTATCAGTTTCTCATGTTATTTACTGTAATATATTTTTTCAACTCATGTTTACCTTAACAAAGTATTTTAAAGCAAACTTGTATTCTGTTTGAGGAACGTTCCCATTCTTTTTTCCCCTCATCCTTTATCTTTCTTGGAAGTATTTGTGTATTGGTCACTGCCATAGGCAAGGCACTATCAGAGTTCTGAGCCAACATGGCAAAACCTGTGTTTTGGTGAGCAGTGTTTTTACGAGATTTTGTTTTGATCTGACATTACTGGACACAAAATAGTGGTAGAGTCTGTCTTTATTCTTGAATGGCACGTGTAATATCTGACTGCTTTTAGCCCCAGAAGTGGACAAAAGAGAAGTTTGATGTTTCATTTGCCGTAAAGCTCTTTGGAAAATTAAACTTTTCCTGTGTTTGTTTCTGCTCCAGCCTGCAGTCTTCACGCAATTCAGAGCAGGAGGTACAGAAATGGTACCAGTGGTGCTTCTCCCAGTTTAATCAGTCAAGAACACCTGGTCCGAAAAGCTGCCAGCTTGTGCTACTTGCTTTCCAATGAATTCACTGTGTCTTTGGTAAGTAATTGCATTAATTGGCCAGTGTTTGTTGTGCTTGTTGTTTTAAAATTACAGGATGCTTTCTACAAGTGTCACAGCTCTGGTCTGTTCACTGTCAGTGCAGTGTGATGGTGATGGGTATCAATGGCTGTCACACACTGAGTGCCACCTGCTGCTCCTGCAAGTGCTGAAGGGGGTGATGCTGAGCTGGGCCTGGGACATTTCTGCTGTGCTTTAGGCCTTTCCTGAGAAAGGCAGCATTAAGAAGCCCACCTGGAGTTGTGGGAAGCTGAGAGAGCAGCTTCTCTAACATATTTTGTATAATTCCTGTCATTAGATCACAGCTGTATTTTTGCATTCTGCCCAAACTATTTATTTTTTTTTTACCTAAAGAAACAAAAGCTGTTTTTGTTTCTTTTACAAAAAAAAAATACTCACTCATTGTGAGTATCCAGCTCCTATGAGTTTGCACAGGTGATTGAAATTGCATTGGGAAGTAAGGCTCTATATTCTAAAGATATCCCTTATTTGCATAGGAGTGCAGTACTCATGTTGTGCCACACCTGGTACTTAGTGGAAATTTTCAACATGGCCTGACTCCAGTTTTTGTTGTGACAAAACACTGACAAGAGCTGATGTTATCTCACTTTTCAGACACTGTGTACCTCCAATTTGAAGTACTAGATGTTATTTTTTCTTATGCATAGAAGTTACTTAAAATTCTAGAGATTCTTGAATTAGTTCTTACATTTGTATTCATAATTGACTTGTGCATTTTTATGGAAGCATAAGCCAAATTTGGTATTTTTGTCTGGGTAGTAAAGTTAGCTCATACACTGGAGTTCTTTAGTAATATTATCCTTCTGCTTTCAGAGTTAATAATTGATCATTATTTTTTTAACTAAGAGAATATTTCCTAAATGATTACAAATAATGTAAAAGAAGTTGGGTTTTTTTATTCAGTTTCAAAACACATAAGAGAATTTCTTGGAAGTGTATTTTCCTTTAAATTCCAAATAGATCACTGTTATGAGTTTCAATAATTTTAATTTTATGATGATTTTGTTCCAGAACTGTTAACAAACTAAAATTTGGTTAGAGGCTATTAAAAAGGGAGAGAATATTTAATGTGGCTTTCTACCAGTGGTAATGCATTTTGGAAAACTCTTGAACATGTTTTAAATATCCTATTTCACTATAATTTTTTTAATGTCTGCCAGGATAAACACAAGAGTGGTGCATTGGGATTATGCTGATAAAAGTTTAACAGCTTGCATAAAGGGAATAATACTGCTATAGAAAACATTGATACTGAACAGGGAATGGTGTTGCTTTAATGGGTGTAATGGATGTGACTTTTTCACTGCATTCCTTTATGTTGTGCAGCCTTGCCAGGTGATCTATCAAGTTTGCCACGAGTCTGTGGAAAGGCTGATCCAGTACGGCATTCTCCTGGTGGCTGAGGTAAAGTGGCAGAGATACTGTGGGAGTGGGGTACTGTACTATGGGTGGTTTATGCTCCTCAGTTGTGAGACTTGTTCTAAGCACATGTTGTTACTGAAAGCTTGTAACAATGTGCTCAGGACTGAGACTGCTTCATTCGTCTGCTCCTAAGCATCAGACAGTTGGGCACAGTCAGTCTGTGATGCTTCATGACTCTGTGTATAATTCATTTTACCAGTTAGGCTTCTAAGGAAGACACCTATTTTTGTACTGTCTTGAAACTTGGGATTTATTTTATTATTGAAGCCCTTGCAAATGTAGCACAGCTACATGGATTTTTTACTTTCTACTCTACAGGAGTCAGAAGTCCAGACCTTTTGTCATTCTTTAATTCCTTTATATTGATCTCAGAATTACTGTAGAACTCCTCAGCTTGCAGCTTCAAGGCTGTAGGGGAGTCACTGTATGGTGCAGTTTGCCAGAGGTGCACAGTGCAAAGAAAACCTTAGAGGAGTTGAGGCAGCTGATTCAGCATATCTTTGCTTCATAAGCTTCTTTTTGTGCACAGTAAACAAACCTTGGCACCCAGGGGGAAGCAAGAAAAAAACCCAGTCTTTTTCACCAAATGTCTCTTCTCTCTCCTTTTCTCAATGCTGCCTATAATTGAGTTTCACTTGCATCCATTAAATAATGGTTAATAAATGCATTACATCAGATGAGGTTATAAAGTAAACCTATTGCTTGCCTGGATTTGGAGTTTTACCTATTTACCACCTTGTTTTTGAAATTTAAGCAGGATGATCAGGAGGATGTTAGCCCCAGTCTTACAGAACAGCAGTGGAATAAAAAACTCCCTGAGCCATTATCTTGGAGAAGTGATGAGGAAGATGAAGACAGTGATTTTGGAGAGGAACAGAGAGATTGCTACCTGAAGGTAATATATTTTCCTTATAATGTTGAACCCTCTAGTGAGAGATATAAATTACTTTGCTTATTCAGGATAGGTACTGATAATTTTTTTTTTTGGGGGGGGGGCAGGGGTGGGTTTTGTTGATTTGCAATGTTAGTATTTTTGTACAGTCCATTCAGTGTTAGTATTTTTGTACAGTCCATTTGTTTCCTTCCCATGAGGAAGGTAGCTGAAGAAACATAAACAATCTTTACAGGGAGGTGGAAGAGCAATGGGTTAGAGTCCTGAAAATTGATAAAAGATTCAAGTACCTTGGTTTTATTCTTTACATGCAGTCTAAAACGGGCACATCCAGCTGGTATTTATATTCAGCCTATATTTCACTTCACAGATTGCTTATGTTGATTTTAGATATATTACTGTTTTTCTCAGAACTGACACAAACACTCTTTAGGATATCTTGTTAACACTTCTGTCTGTATCTGGGCAGCCCTTCTGTTGGCTGCAGAACAGCATGATGTCTTTAATTTCATCTTGGGAAAATAGTAGTACTCTAAAGCAGGAAAAAGCATTGGTCTGTGATGTGTTCAGTGCTTGTCTTTTCCCTCATGATAAACCTCTTTTTTCTGCTATGCTCCCATATTGTGCTATGCCCCCACACTTGCTTTGTGCTTTTGTTTTTATTTTGGTTGCTGTTTAGACATGTTATGCCTTGCAGATCATTTCTGGTTTTCACTCTGTCACTGAACCTTTTGTTGCCTTTTCTTAGGTGAGCCAGTCTCAAGAGCACCAGCAGTACATCACTTTCCTGCAGAGGTTACTGGGACCCTTACTGGAGGCATACAGCTCTGCTGTCATCTTTGTGCACAATTTTAGTGGACCTGTTCTAGAGTCTGAATATATTCAGAAGCTACACAGGCACTTAATAAGCAGGACAGAGAGGAATGTTGCTGTGTATGGTATGTTAAACTGGTTTTGGAACTGGGTTTGATTCATTCTGCTCTTTCTATGACAAGGTAGCCCAAATTGAATTTCAGTTTGTTTATCTCTGGGTTTTCTCTCTTGCAGCTGAGAGTGCTACCTACAGTCATGTGAAAAATGCAGTGAAAGTCTTCAAGGAAATTGGAGTAAGTGTTTGGTGCTCAGACCTGGCAACTGTTAAGTTTCATTTCAATAATGAGCACAATTTGGGCATTTCAGGGAATCTGTTCAGTGTCTTTTTAAAATCAGTGATTGTAATCTGTGGAAATGTATTGTGGGTTTGGAGCATTTTGGTTTCCTTTAGGCTGAGGGCTGTAACAGAGACCACAAGCTCTAGAACAGAGCACTTCTTGCCCCTGGGAAGGTCTGTCTGGATGGATGGGTGACTAGACATTTTTATTCACAGCAAATGAAGTTCATCTGTTCTACTCCAGGTCCCTATTGAACAATATTGAAAGGCTGAGAACATGTTCTGTGCTCAGTAATAGCTAAATTTAATTTTGAAGTCTACTTAAATATTTAAAAAAGCATTAGTTATTGAATTTTGGCTTAGTGGTGAATGATGCTCCAGAAGAACCATCCTTATACACCTGAAGTGTTCATCATGAGGATGCAAGTCTTCTTTAAGATAAACATTCAATTTTGTACTTTACCACCAGTATTTTAAATCATAAATCACCCATCTAGATTTTGCAAGTGAAGTGTTTTTCTTACATCAGACTGGCATGGCTTCCTGAATGCCAGATAAGGTACAGCATTATAATTTAGAAAGTATTGACATTTGGGCAGAATGTTGCTGGATATGGGTTTTGAAGTTTTTGCCTTTAAATTCTAATGTATTGAATAATCCAACCATACTTGGCCTAGTAAAGGTATCTTTCTGTAGACTCTGAATAGCTGTGAGGAAAGCACGTACTGAATCCATCATTTTCCAGCAGCAGGATAAACTAGAATGAAAAGTGGAACTAGATAATGTTTGCTGAGCATCTTTTATAGCATAGTATCTGACTTCTTGTTTTTACAGTGCTTACACTTTCAATTGGATGTCTTTGATTGGTTGTTCTGTCCCTCACTGCTAAGATTTGGCTGTTTCTCATGCACTGTACTTATTTCTCAATTTATTTTCTTCCATAACCCCTGAAGGGCTTCAACCTTGAGTGAATTGTAATAATACCTAAAGGCATTGCCATCTAAGCCTTCAAGAAAGGAAAAGAAAGAAGTCTTGTAAACTTACTATAAAACTTACTATAGACCATAAAATTTTAATCTCAGAAGAAAGAAGATTCCTTTAACATGGTGATGTTAAATGAACATGGTGATTCCTTTAACATGTGTTCGTGCTGTGTTTCAGGTTTTCAAGCAGACTCAGCAAAGGAAAGACACCATTTTGGAACTGGGCACTACGTTCCTACCTCAGAGCAACAGGCAGAAACTACTGGAATTCGTCATGAGCTTCATGGTGTTATAGACCACACACAGCACCTTTGTCCAGGGATGCGAGGACAAGTTTTGAGACTGTGGCAAAGCCTGGGGACATTTGCTAATCCTTCAAAGTGTAAGGTGCCACTGTCTGGGTAAGGCCTTCTCTGACTTGAACTACTGGAAGACAAGTGCCTTCTTACATGTGCATTTATGGGTTTCTTACAGTCCCAGTCCTGTTGTGATACAGCGATACTCAGATGACACTTTGGATACAAGTAATTTAACATGTTGCAAAAAATAATATAAATTATTAGACTTAGATGTAAAAAAAGTTTTATCAGTGTTACATTTTAAACAAACTTTTAAAGACTGTAACAGATGCACCAGTGCACATATTGGTGTTCTGTAGCTAACCCTGAGATCTTGAGTTTAGTGGCAACACAGTTTATGGCTTAACCAAGTAACTTTCATTCCAATTCAGTTTTATTGTTTTAATAAATGGCTCAAAAATTTTGCTTAGGCAGGCTATATACTTCATGGATAAAGCCATAGTTTTTCATAAGTGTTAACATAAATGCCAAAATTGTAATGAAAATTACAGGTACAGACATCTGGGAATAACGATCATGTAGCAGGTGATTGTGAGAAATGTCAGCAGGCACACCTTGCACTATTGAAACTGTGTAGTGCAGTGGTAAATTGCACTAATCACTGCTGTCAGGAGGAATGTGAGAGTAGTGTTCTTGCTTTTATTATGGCATCTGTCATTCAGCCAGATGAGTCAGGAGACAGTTGCCTGAATGTGAATATCTTGTAAAATCTTAGATTATTTAATTGAAAAAAACCTAATAAGTTCAGGGTTTTGGTTTGGTTTGTTTGTTTTTTTTTTTTTTTTTTTTTTTTTTTTTTTTTTTAATTAATAGGATATCAGATTTTTTTAAGTGGAGTAAAGTCTTGATTTGGTGAAATAAGTTTTAATTTTGACCCTAAAAATTTCAGCAATAATTTCATTGATTCTTTGGAAACAAAGTGTTCATATTATATTCTGTTGTTGAGCAGACCTAAATTGGTATGAAGTAGTACCTCTAGAAACACAGAAATATAAACAATGTACTTTATACTGTGATCAAACTGACTTACAAATAAAATTAATTCACAGGTAAAACTGAATGATGAATAAATTCTGTCCTATGAAACAGGACTCTGGTGTTGCAATTTGATCCTTTTTCATGGAGGACTTGCACTGTAGATTTCATCTTCTCTTCATGTAAGGGCAGATTAGATTGCAGCCTGTAGTCCTGTATTTTAGTACAGCTGATTTAGCTGAAGCAATAACTTGGTGGTATGTGAAGCTGGTTTGCTTGTGAAATGTGTTTTCCCTCCTTTATGCCTTCTAGATGAGGGAAATTAAACATTTCCTTTGCTGCATTGCTTTGCTTGATTCTCACATCCTGGCCTTGTGAGCAGAAAATCCCCCAAACTTCATCATGTAATCTCTGTTGCTTAACATAAACATGGAAAATCATACTTGAATCCCAGCACTTACACTGTTATGCCAGCACAAAACTGATGCACACAATTCGAGTTTGTGGCCAAGGAGCTTGCATTTGTACTGCACATTTGTCAACAAGAATATTTCTGTATGTTTTTTATTAAATGCTATTAATATTTGAAAGCTGCAGTTTATAGTTTATTAGCATTATACTGTTAGCACTGTGAGATGCATGTGTTTTGTCACTAAACCAGGTGCTCTACAACACTTAAAGAATTTCTGAACCAAAGCTACATTAATATGGATAAACACTGACCCTTGAGTCGCTTGTGTTCTTATGTCCTTCTGCTGTCTCAGCAGGACTGACTACATCACACATAATTTGTTTTGTGAAGGCTACCGGCTGTTTAGAAAACAGTTTCATCTCATACTCACTGATGTGCACTGTTCATCCACCTGATGACTTCTCCATACAATGTTTGTTGCTGATGGCTTCCATTTAATATCAAAAAAAGTCTTAGGTGCTTCTGACTAATGAGCTCTCATAGTTTACTGCACTTCAGCAAATCTGAAGTGTACTAACAGCAATGTTTGTACATTAAAAAAAATTCTAAAAATGAAGCAATATGAAGCAAACAAAACTTGAGTCATTTTATTAAGAATGTTTTGCCAACTGAGGTATTAGTTACCATAAAACCCAGGAGTACTGTGGTCACTGGACTGTTCTGGCAAGGTGTTGCAGCTAAAATAATTTATAGCTCACATTAAAAAAAAATTAAAAAATAAATCTGGTTAACACAAATCAATGAGTGGATAATAATGCATGTGAATACACATTAATGGATACTTACATATGCAGGGGGAGGGGCACCTCTAAAACTGTTTTGGTTTTGTATGAAAAAAAAAATCCTGCATGTGATAGATTGGTACTATGATTCATATGCCACTGGAAGCCCTTGCATTCTGCAGCAAGTGTGTATGATGTATACATGTATATATGCTAGTATGTATGTTCTGACACATAACATCTATGCTTTTCCCTGAAATTAAAGCACAGAATGTAAAATTATCAGGCTGTAACAGTCAAAAAGACTGAAACCAACACTTGCACTGTATTTACACCTTCAGTGTCTTCTGATTTTATTAACTTTTCATGTTTGCTTTGCTGTTATAATTCCAGGTCGAGTTGATTTCAGTAAAGTTAACCAGTAAAAGAGAAAGGACTGGCCCTGAATTATCACAACTATATTTTAAGACTTTATAAAGACTTACATGAGTCTCGTAATTCTTATGAGCATAATACTCAGGTGTGCAAACCTTTTTGGGCCAGTGTGTTTTCATGCTACGAGAAATTTAACCTCCCCACGCCCATCCTGTCGATGTCCTGTTTTTAGAGAGATGGAAATGTGGGATTGCACTCCCCGGGTTCCCTGAGTTCACTGCCTGGAGTCTGGGCAGGGCATGGCTCTGTGCCCTGGGCAGCACAGGGCTGCACTCACCACCTCTGATCAGGAAGCATAGACACACACTTGCATTCAGCTGCCTGCCTGCTCCTCAGAGAAGTGCCCCAAGCACCACGTGGAAGAAGGTTGAGCTGGGAGGTGATGTAAGATACTGTTGTTTTTGTGTTTGTGTGCTGATGAGCCGGGAACTGCTGACTGGAGAATGTTACTGTGTTTTACCTGTTATGTGTAATGCGTGTTTGTTGTAGAAGCACAGAGGTGTACTGGAGTCATTTTAATAAATTAAACTGTTTGCTAATATGACATTTAACAAGCTCCTCTAGTGTTCTTTTGATTTATTTTTTTGTTGTTGTGGGTTTTTTTAAATAACTCGCTGAGATAATTTATTCGATAACTTCATTACACTGCAGGTAGTTTCTGAAATTAAACCATTAAAATCCCTCATTGTAGGTGTATCTCTACCAGTGTATGAGCTAGTGCAGAAACACTTAAAAAGCAGGTTGAAGTGACATCCCAAATCCTGAGCCACTGTTTTGTTGCAAAGTGGAGGTGCCATTTTGCCTCCCTCTTCCCCCATCCCCACAAGGTTCTTGTACGTGGAGTTCTTTTGCAGTTCCTTTCTCCTCACAGGGGTGTTTGTGTGTCATTCAGGAGCCTGGGATGGCTGTGATGCTGCAGACTTCCCTTCTTATGGTGATTTCAAGCTGACCTGGAGTGTAATAAACACCTGTCAGCAATTGTGACAGCATCTGGCAAACGTGAATTAATTGGAATGGGGCTTTAATATAATAAGACCTGCATAGATGATCATTACCTAAATTGAGAAGGAGAGATGCTGCTTCACTCTTCAGGAAAAAAAAGTTATAATCAGCTGATTCTGTAAGAGGCCTCTAGCAATGTTCACATGCAAGCAAGGCTCAATTAATTGACAACTCTAGGCTGAAGCAGGAAACTTAAAATTAAATTATTGTCAGTATCTTGAATTAAACCCAATTCTTGTTGGTGATGACCTTATATGTTATTTCTGTTAATGTCTTCCTATTTCTTAGTCTTTTGAAATCCCAAATGTCAGATAAAGCACTTATCTCTAGTTTTTGCTTAATTCAGTTTTTCTATAATAAAAGCTTGTCAGGCTTATTTAGAAGGATCATTGCTTTGAGCTCTCTGCTTTGTTCTCTTATGGTACATGGTGTTTTGAGTAGCTCTGTGTTTTCAAGGTGAGATCCACATTGATCTCAGTTGCTGCTTGAAACATTTTCTTTCCAGTCTTTATTTATAGATGTTCCTTGTGTTTTGCACTGCTGGACAAGAATTATTGTCCTTATTTATTCTCCTGTAAGTTGGCCAACCTGTTAATGTAATTATCTAAAAGATATTATCATAGTTCATGCTATCTTTAGAGTAAAGGGACTTTCTGTCTTTTCTGAAGAAACGTGTAGGAAATGTTCATCACTGGATGTTGTGCCAGAGTTCAGGCCTGAGAGACCATAAACCCCAAAAAGATTTTCAGCTTTCATCTGTCATAAAGCATTGACAGTTAAGAGAAACAAAAGCTATTTAATTAATTGCTGAGTAACTATTAGTTATGTAAATCTGTGTGCATGTAATTATGCAGTGCAAAATTTCAGTAAAAGACACATAGCATAATTACTGTAATTTGCATGAAAGGTTGTCCTCCAGCACAGTAATTATGTTGGTTGTTAAGCTGATAGTATTTTCAATGTCTTGGTCTCAAATGTTTTCCAGAGTGACAGTCCCTGAGAGATGAGGAAACCCAGATATGGAGATGAGATGGTGTAAATTAGGCTGAAATATTCACTGAACCCATGCATGGCCTTAGACACATCACTCCTGATGTTTTCTATTTTCATTAGGAAGTAATTTGAGGTACAGGTATGAAGTGGATTTTTTTCCTCTCCTTGAAATACAAGTCACAGCCAGAGTGAAAGAATTTTGGAGTTGAAGGATTACTATTAGGAGTGGACACGATTTTAGATCTGTTCTGAGTCTTGTCTGTTCAGTATCTTCATTAATGACCTTGGGAATGGAAGAGAATTTGCTCTTTACATTTGTAGGCAGCAAGAGAGAGCCAGGTAGTCCAGTGGAGGACATCATGATCCCAGGGGTAATGATATGTTTTGGAAAGATCTGAAGGCAAAAAGAAGAAAGCCATTCAAGCCAGGGAAGTACAGTGCATTACATCTGAGAGAGGACCAACTGATGTACAGGCACAGGAGAGGAAATAAACCAGCTGTGTTGCAATTCTTCAGAGAAAACTCCAATTTGCTGGCAGACCACAAGCAGAAAGTGACTTAGAAGGGTCCTGCTGCCAAGGAAAGGGCAGGTGTCATTTAATGATACCCTTATTCCTGCACATGAATGACAAACACAAGGCAAAACTTTGCTGTCCATAAGGTCTCAGCTGGGATACCATGTTCTATTTGAAGGATGCTGCAGGCAAGATGGAAAGGAAAAAAAAAAAGGTCTTCCCTTCAGCCCCCTGTAAGGAGAAAAAAAGAATCTGGATTGTACCCTGGCTATGGGAGTACCCAGGTTGGATAAAAAGTGGTGAATTTAGTCTTCAGCTGAACTGAAAGGAACCAGGGTAGATAATGTAAAAATTTTTTACTGTGAGCAAAGAGAAGTGCTGAGATAGATGACCTGGAAGGACTGATGTTTCCTTTTCCTGGGAAACACTGGGTCCCTGTCCCTGTTGGTTGGACCTTGCTGTGTGGTGGTGAGCAGAACAGACAGGTGAACCTCTGCCTTCCTGGTCTGGGCATCTTTCCTGGGCAAAGTAGAAATGGGTTTGTACAGAAACAGTTTGGTCTGGCTGCTTTGGCTGGTGGTCTGGCTGATTGTGTTTGAGATCAGGAGCAGCTGTAGTATGAATTATACTTCTTGTCCCTGTAATCATTGAGGAGTAAAATATATGAAGGTTTTATTAAGGTTGTTCTGTAAAAATGTTTTCTTAATGTTTCTGCTGGTCAGAAAACAGATGGAGTGCCAGCAGGGAGCAGGAAAGGACTGGGGAAGAAGTCAGACATCACATTGTCTTACTGTGTTGTGTGGCCTTTTCATAGAGAAAAGTAGTGAGTCTCCTACCTCAGCCAGTAAGTAAAATCCCTGGTGACCAGAAAAGGGGTGAGGAATCCTGCCCCTGGCATTTTCGTCTTCCAGAGTGTTCCTGGCAGATAACAATAATAAATTACAAATTAACTCTGTAATCTGTTAACAGTTTACAGTTTAACTCTGGCACTGCTTTGGACATACTGAAAGCCAAGTGATATTTCCTGAGCTTTGGGTTTACTGCTGGCTTGACTATTGCATTATCTCAGGAGTTTAGGCTCTAGTGATTGTTATCTACATAAAGAAAACAACATTTATAAATGCCACAGAACTGACAGTGGCACTCTTTTAATGCATTTCCTTGGAAGAGTTTCCAGTCTCCCCGCAAAAGTACTTAAGCAGCCTCTTCCAGAGAGCTCTGTGCTGTGTAATTGGTACCTGGGATGGTTTGTGGGCTGCTCACTGTGGGGTGTCTGTAAAACCAGTGTCACACCTTTCATTTGGTGTCCCTCTTCAGATGAGGCTGAGGATGGGCTGAGGTTTTGTTCCCAGTTAAACATTTTGTATATCTGTAGGCAGTTTCAGGGGCTCACTTTACAGCCGTGTTAATGTACGGGTTTTTTAAATTTAGCTGAAGCCTAATTTTAACCATAGCGTTCAGCTCTTTTAAAATCAGACTTCCTCTTGTCTCTGCAGGATGGAGAAGGCCAATTAAACTACTACCTGTCAGAAGGCAGTAAAAGCATTTTTCTGTGTTTATATTTCCCTTTCATTAAACTAAATTACCATAGTTCACCACCTTTGCCTGCAAATCTCCCTTTGTCTCGCTGGCTGGCTGGCCATTTATAGCCTCCAGTTTCCTTAGTGTACCCTTGAAAAAATGTTTTTTTAATCCCCTAAAAGAAGTCACTATGTGTAATAAAATGAATGTTCCCTCTTCTAGGAGATGAGGAAGTTTAAACATGTTTTGTGTTTACATTTTTGTAGTTGTTAGATATGTGAGTTAATTTTGGTACTGGGCTTTAAAACTCCTACATTCCTCCCTCAAACCTGCAGATTCTGTCCCTTTTACCCCAAAATGTTTCTTCTTGTCCAAGAGTCTAGGAAAACTGGTTTAGATATTAGGAGAATTCCATCCCTTTACCAGCTGTAATCATTAACCCAAGTTGTAGTTTACAGAAGTCAAAAGCAAAGAAGCATGGAAATATTAGAAGCTGGTATTTCTGGGTATACTCCTGAGAGCTGGGAGAGCAAACCAGGGCAGGAGGTTGTGTGTGTGTGTGTCTTTGTCTTTTAGTTGGTTTATATGAAGTTATCCCTTTGTTGATGCAGATGGCAGTAAAAATGAAAAATGTTGGAATCAGTGACACATGCAGTTAATTTCTGAACTAAGTAAATTAAGTACAAATTGGTTATTAATAATTCAGAGGAAAATGCTAGATAAGAAATTGGAGTAGCCTTTCTATCACTTTCAACTATTAAAAGATTAGTCTGAGCACAGCAGTCGAGGGCTCCCTTATCTCTTATTAAAGAATCAGATCTAAATGATGCAGCAGGCCCCAGACCTTGCTGCTGCAGTTGCCTGGTGTGCTGAGCCAGGCTGCAGATTCATCTAAGCTGGAAGGTGGGTTTGTGCAGGAAATTCGGTGTATGCAAGACCTCCTGGAGGTAACTGTGACACAGTGAGACTCCTGGTCCAACTAACTCAGGGTGATTTTCTTCAATACAGGCTCTCTCTTGCTTCAGTTTTCCCTGTTGCTCCTGTGTGACTACAGCAATGTCCTCTGTCCTCCCTGGTACACTGATTTCTTTCTCCCAGCTCATTCTCACACAAGGGGTTAACCCAGAGTCTGGCTGCTCACTGCTGTGTAAACAACATAAGGGGGTTCTCTTTAAATTGCCTAAGGAAACACTTTTCCCCCACTGTTTGCCTGCTCTAACATTCAGGCTCTACTTTTACAAATTGTGTCTCAGATCTATCACAGCTACCATAAAATTAAATAACACCAGACTTTCCAAAGGAGATGCATAGCTGCCACTTATGTCTATGAGTAGAAAATATTCCTGATGGCTGGAAAACGGGATTAAGGACTTTGCATTTCTAACTTCTTTTATTTAGGGAAGTATTGCCATTTTGCTCACAGCAAAACACGGATGAGCCCAGCTCCATCCCCAGTGTGTCCAGCAGATGGTGGTGGAGCTTCATCTACAGCTGCAGTTCCCTCGGAGAGAACCGAGCACCAGCATTCCCAAACCTCAGTCCCCGGACTGTCCCTTAGAAACAAAACATCATTCCCTTGGCAGCCAGCTGCTGTATTTGCTAGATATAGGAAGCACTTTATTTGGAGCTGGTTTTATCTGTTACTGTGATTGGTTTTTATAGTTTATATATATAAACTATATATATAAACTATATATATGTAGTTTATATATATAAACTATATATACTATAGTTTAGTCATGAGTCAGGCTGTGTTTGACACCTGTCACAAACACCACCTTGAAAGAACATGTGGAGTTTACTCATCTTCAAGTGAAAATGTGCATTAGGAGAGAAGCTCTTCACCCATCTTCCTGCACTCTCTGGTGGAGACAGGCATTTTAAAGAAATGAAACTACCACTCCAAGACCAGACCTGAGCATAGTTCAGCTTGGGAACTATCCCAAATGCAAGATCAGAGTTCTGTGTTGAATATATATATCAGAGCCCCTCCCTTGCACTGTGTAAACCAATGCCCCTTACAGCTGTGGGAGGCAGACAACTGGATCTTCTGCAAGGTAGGGGGAAAGGAGAGGGACTGGCAGGGCTGCCAGCTCAGCTTATCCCCCTCTAGATATAAACCTTCCTCAGATGCTGCAGGGCAGCTCCAAGACTTTGTCTGAGTATGGGTACAAGGTGTTATCACAGTATCACATCATCTTCATAATTATTCTGCAAAGCATTACAAGATCTAATTTAATTTTAAAGCATTCTGCAGGCTTTTCCTTGTGAAGATAACCTTCTTGATCTTGAGTATCCCAAAAAGAAGTCATTAAAACACCAGTGAGCATGCTAATTCATCTGCACACAGAAGTTTTTTACTTAAAAAGCCTTCTGATGGCCCCTCTAGTGCAAAGCATATTTGAACCTGCCCTCAGTAAAAAAGGAGTCCACTGAGTTCAAGAAATCCTTCAGGTAGGGGGGACAGTGCTGCACAACTCATGGATGTGGGGTTGGACAGGGAGATGGCTGAGGCTGTGCTGAGCATCTTTGTCCCAGTGTCCAGGTGGCTTTGTGCATCTCAGGAGATGTCACTCATGTGCACGTCTTGACAAGACAGTTTGGGTTTGTTGATTCCCAACAAATCCTGCTCTTTCCCCTTCCTTCTCCCTCCTTAGTTCCTCCCCAATGCTGTGTCCCCTGTTCCTGAGCAGCTGGCTTTGAGGCTTTACTGGGAGCACAGCTGAATTAAATTCTGCACCTTCACCCCCTCCATCCCTTTTCCTATGGATTATTTTTCAGGCACATCAAAGTCCCAGCTCAGCTCCCTGCAAAGCACCACTGGTCACTGTCAGCATGTTTCTGGACCAGAAACATGGAGCTGGCACCAGGGGAGGAGAGTGAAGGCAAGATGGCCCCATGTGTCCCACACTTCAATCAGAGTGTGCTGCAAAGGCACAGTGGTTTGGGAGCTTGGTCCACTGATCCCTTGACTTGGTACAGAGCAGGGACAAGATAATTCAAATGTCTTCAGGAAGCAGCTGTAGGCATTGTAGGTCAAAAAATAAACCAACTTCCATCTTTCTGTCTTAGAAGCAGCTCATGCCACCCCTGTCTCCTCACGAGGGGTGGGAGCAGCCCTTGGATCAAACAGCAGGTGGTTGTGGGGACAGGCAGCCACATCCCAAGGAGCCCTGAGGAGCCTCAGGAAGCCTTTCTTGAGGGGCTGGAGGGTGTCAGCACTGCCTATGGGGGCAGATAGCCCCAGGTTACTTGCTGAATTATGCCACGTGCCATTAAATCATCCCACAAATCCATGGGCTTGATGATCGAAAAGCTGTGCTTTTTCAGAACAGCTGAGTGGAGATGCAAACACACACACAATGAACTCTCTATAATTTTCCTCTGCATGGTGGATGTGACCTGAAAAATAAACACGTTTTCCTGTGGGCTGTGATGTTTCTCTGACTGGTGCTACTGTTTGCCAGCTGTAGCACATCCCTTCCAGTCTGGTGCCTTTGCTGAGGTCCCCACTGCATCTCTTTGGTAGTGCCCTGCAGCAGGGTGGGACCGTTTCCACTCTGCTCCAGCCTCAGTTAAACAGTGCTTTATTTCTCTGCTGGCACCAAGAGCTGTTTGCAAGTGAGGCTGAGGTAGAAGCCTGACATCATTGAGAGGCCTCAAGAGCCTCAGTCTGGTCTGATCTGCTTGTGTCTGTGCTTGGCAATTTTAAGGAATGAGGTTCTTCAGACAGCTGGGATGTCTGTCTTCTCTTCCAGACAATTTCCAACCAAGCTGCAGAAGCCTGGGTGCTTGCAGCTGTTCTAAGGAGCTCTCCTGCCATCACAGTGCAGTTCAGCCCTCTCTGGATGTAGCAGCAGAGGCTGCACTGCCCATGCTGAGCAGCCCCTCAGTGCCCTTGGGTCAGCTCCTGCCTGAACCACCCAGTGCCTGTGGCACGATGACGAAGGGCTGGGGGAAGATGTCTGGTGGGGCGGTTAGAGGGACAGAACACGGATTCACAGCAAACAACGTTTCATTGGTTTTGCTGTTTGTGCCCTGCCATCCTTTACAAGTAATAAATAGGTTATCCACTTTTTAAAATTCCCTGTGTTACTGGCTTCTGGGCATTGACTGTTTCCACACAACCCATAGGGGACACAATTGCTGCTGGAAAATGAAGGGAAAAAACGAGTCTTTAATTTGACCTGCAACATCAGAGAATTTGAAAAAATGGTGAGTGTTTTTATAGAGCTTTTATATCATCACCCTTTTCAACTGAGCATCCTGAATGCTTTATAAATATTAATTAAGTCTCATGTGGCTCCTCTGAATTACGTAAAGACAGAATTGTCTCATCCATCAGAAGAGGGGATTCAGAAACTGCTTAACCATTTGAGACACCATTAAATGACACCAGTTCAGTGAATAAGAACCTAACACCCACTTGAAACTTCTGGGTGTGAGAAAAAAATGCGGCAACTAGACTATATCTTTCCACTCTTGCAAAAAAGTAGTGAAGTAGTGTTGCGGCATGAAAGGCTACATGAAGACCTCTCTTCTTCCTCTTCTCTTTGTCTCTCCCCTTGTTTTGTGGGAAAACCTTGTCTTCCTGGGTAAATTTCATCTAAGGGCAGGGTGTCAGAAAGGAAGGAACCCAAAGGGAAAATATTCATCAAATCTTCATCTCTACTCTCTCTCCTAGGATGTTATTGATGGCTGGCACCAGGAGCTGCTGGAAGAGAGGGCTGGTCCAGGAAGGTGGAGATGCTGGGGTAGTGCAGGAGTTAAGGGAACTCCCTGGAGCACTGTGAAGCAGGAAGGTGAGGCCAGGCATGATGTGTGAACCTCTTAGACAGCAGAACAGAGGGGTTTTAAAGGACTGCCAGTCCTGATATCAGTGTGCTCCTTTGGGAAGGAATTTCAAGATTATTCCTCAGAATCAGAGAGGCTCACCCAAAGAGGTGAGCTAAGAGCAAACTGCAGGCCAATTACATACCATGTATTAAATCAATCACTTACCACAGCCAGCTGAAGAACTTGGGCTTTAGCTCTGGGTAATTAAAACACTTAAATCACAGTACAGACTGGCATTTAATGAATTCAGAGAAGCATCAGATTTTTATTCAAATTTCTCATATCCTACTGTAATTATTCTTTTCTTTCTCAAATGTCCGAGAAAGGTCCTGGATTGTTTCCTCAGCTGGACATCTCCAGCCATGTCTTCCAAGGCTGCTCTGGATAAATGGTTTCTAAGAAGACAACAACAGAGCAGGATAAAAACAAAGTACCGAGTAAAATATTGAATTGGAAAGTCCAAGGATTTTTTTTTTGGTAGTATAGCAGATACAAGGCAATCTTGAAATGCTCTAAAATTTCAGTGAGTACCGAGGCAACAGACACAAGCTGCAACAAGGGAAATTCCTATCAGACACCAGGGAAAACGTTCCCAGTGAGGGCAGTGAAGTCCTGCAGCAAGGTCACAGGGAGGCTGGTGAATCTCTGCCTGTGGAGGGGTCAAACACCAGACTGGATGAGGTCTGAGCAGCCTGTCCTAAGCTGGCCCTCTGTCCAGGCAGGTGGGGGGTGCCTGACTTCCAGTGGTCCCTCTCACCTAAATTATTCCATTATTTTGCCCCTGTTGGGAACTAGGACAGACCTGTGCAATCTCCAGGCCATCCTTAGACAAATTAAGAGACACAGGCAGCCTTTGAGACACTTAATTTTTTATTGCTGTGAGAATTATGATTACTGTAAGGTCATGATTGCTCTGCGTTTTTAAAAATGTAAAAGTGAAATCAGTTTTCTTACTGTATTTCATTTCTTCACCACATAAGAATTCACCCCTGCTGAGTTTTAATCTACTGTGAATTTTCTGGCTTTGTTTCCTGCAGAACTTCTTTTGAAGAGCCCTTGTAAAGAATTGCATAGGCTTTGAATGGAAATGAGAAGTAATTCAAGACATAGATCTGTTAATCCTGAAAGCCTCAGTGCTGCTTCTTCATACACATTGGGAAAATATGCAAAGTTACAGCAATCAGTTACAGCATGGCTACAATGAATCTGGTACTAGCTCAGGCAAGGCACAATACATGAAGACTGATGCAGGAGGAAGGTGGTGAAAGTGATTTTTAAAAAAAATTTAAATGGTTCCAGTTCAATCAATTCTGTCTTCTTGGTATGATAATCCAGTTATGATTGTCTCTGTAAAACAAGAGGATTGACACCATTTTAATGTATTTCATTTTACAGCAGTCATTTTCCTACTTATAAAATTTGTAAAGGAAAACTAACAAAACTTGAATCAGTAAATGAAAATAAACTTAGATATTAGGTAGATTTCTCTGTCTTCTTCCTCTGTAGAATCTGTATGCCTTTTTTGGTTTTTTGCATTTAAAAAAAAATTTCCTTTTTAAAGAAATGCTACATAAATAAAATCTAATAAACACCAATCTCTTGCCTTTCCAGTCAGGAAAAAAAGGAGTATGTCAGTACATTGCAAAGAAACAAATGGTAACAAAAGAGTGCTGGGAGCAGCTCAGTCAGGTTATAACTTTGCCCTCATCAAAAGGAGTTTGTGAAGAGCACTATAAATTTCCAGTGACATGAAGGAGGATTTCGGCAGTGACTCACCATTTGTCATTGTTTCAATTAATGGTTTGGCTCCCAGGTAAAATAACAGAAAACACAGATATACTCAGAAATTCTTTCGTTTCTTTCCCCTCTTTGTTTTTCATATTTCAAGCATCACATATAGTTAACAATGTGTCAACACTGCCATTAAAAACCTCTGGTTCTGGTTTTATATTTGTGAACTGTAAAAAAATTTGCTTCAGGCTCCAAATTTGCAAGGTCTTGCTCATGAGATCCTGTAAAGCATTTTATGAATTCATAAAAATGTGTTAGATTCTGCTCCAGCTCCTGGATTCAGTGTCTTGAATCTCTACCACAAAACTTTGATAATGTGTTTTCAATACATTTTTATTAGTGAATTTCTTACAGCCCTATTATAAAATTCTGATCTGAGTTTTCTTATAGCTTTGTTTCTTCTTATTACAAATTAAAAAGCAAGCTTGCTGTTTCTGCTGTATTAGAAATTGATTCTTGAGTCAGGTAATCACCACACTCTTTTTCTCTCAGAAAGGTTATCACATACTTACACAACTCTCACATTTCCCTCACTTCAACCTCTCACCTCTGCTTGTTTTAAATAGTTCTGGAAGGATTTTGGATGGCATGGGCAGCCTGGCAGCGATCTTTGGACAGCGTTACTGTACCTACAAAATCTCCCTGGGGAGGATTTTAATTCAGCAGAGTGCCTCTACAAAGTGGTTGAGGGAATTAGGTATCCAGAAGGGAAGAACCCAGGATTTTTATTTGCCCAGCAGAGCTTAAATAAAGTGAATTATCTGTGATATTGTAGAGATAATAAACACAACTCTTAACATGACTCTTTAGTTTCTGTGGAGTCAAAATGCAGGATTTGTCCTGCTGTGAGAAAACCATGTCTGTGTCATCCTGTCCCTGACAGCAGCTTGGGGCATGGGCTAAGACCTAAGTCAAAAACCCCTCACAGTTAAATAACTTACCTTAAAAATTAATTTCCAGATCCCCAAGTTCATGCCTGAGAAGCCAGGCTGCAATGCAGGACAGCTTTTATTGTGTGATCTCCTGTGTCCTCAGTGGTGCAGCCTCAATGAGTTTCAAAGGCTCCTTAGTGTTTGCATGAACTGCTCCTGCACACAGTCAGGCATTTCCTCTGACCAGCTTGCAAAGGGCTCCCAATTCACATTAACTAGATTATCTCTTTCCTTTCATGAGGATATGTGCAGGAGAGCTCTATTTCTATATCCCACTTGATACTTTACAGCTGTACCTCCCCCTCTTCTCTTAAAACTGCTATTCCTGCTCTGGAGCTGATTGTTTGGATTAGATGTTGGGGTGTCCATCAGTGTATGTGAAACAGATATTTATTATGCAAAAGGCCTTTTGGTGGTCTATATGAACATGAAATTTATTGTTTCTGATACCAAATTATGTTATAAAGTTTATTTTTTCTGATGGTCAGTTCTGCTCACAGGCTGCCTTTTAGCTGGGGGGGCACTGCATTGCACTCTGGGTCAGGATAAATTTTCCTGCTGTGGGATAATTTTTAAGGAAATGTCATTATTATCCCTCATTTCTACAACAGAGAAGGATACAAGTAGTGGTAGGCAGTGAGACTCAGCCAATGAAAGAAAACATAACAGGAATCAGCTCCTGCTCCATGGTGAGATTTGGGTAGTGTGGGTGTGCCCTGTGTGTGGTGTCTGTGTGTGCAGGAATAGAGTCCCTCCAAACCCCTCCTTGGCAGGGTGTACTCTGACTCTGTGAACTTGGGCTATGTTACACTTTTGATTTTATAAAGCTGCTGCCAGATTTGGGGAAGAAGTTAGGACTTTCAAAATCAGAACTTTTCCTTCAAAAATAAAAGCTAAAATTCAGAAACAGGTTGCAGTTTCATCCTTTTATTTCGCTCTGTCCTTACAGGCTGTCCTCTTTCCCAAGAGCAGACTGTCAGTGTGGGCTGCAGGGTCCCATCTCTGCCTGGTGCCAGGCCACAGCTCTGTGAGTGCATCCCCCTGCTGATCTTAACACTGTCCTAACAGCCTAGAAGAGATTTTTCTCCCCATCATTCAGGAATTAGGCTCTTGGCTTTCTTCATGGCTTTACCACTGAACTGACATGGTCAATGACTGTAATTTTTCATGTAGAGAACTCTGAAAACCACCCAGGACACTGAAGGTACTTTGAGCCCTTTTTCCTGAAAAAGAGCTTGTGTGGCAGAAAGATGGAGTTTTCTTGTTTGTTCTGTAGTAGATCCCTGTTTAGATGCTTTAAGAAAGGAGTTTTACCTTTTTTCTCTTACAACTGCCCAAGTATGAAGCTGTTGGAAAGCAGCAAGGGAAATGACCCTGAGAGGAAAGACATGGGAGCAGATTTCTTGTCACCTGGATAAGGAAGGTGACAGGACAGGTTAGTGCCCTTTCAATACCTGTCTGCTAAGGTTAACAAATGCTTCAAATCACATCCCAAGTTTGGTCTCCTGTAGAATATTAAAAACCACTTAACTGAATCTTGAAGAAGCTGTGTTTTTTAGCAAGCTCCTGTGATTGCTGGCACCAAAAATGTGCTCTATTCTTGCAGGCAGGGGGAAGTTTACGCTGGAGAGGGACCACAGGGTTGGAGGGGAGGCACAGCACTGCTGAACAGAGCTTTGTACTTCAGACTTCTTTGTGCAGAGCTGTAGTGCAGGAGCCCTCCAGTGAGCCTCTGTAGTGCACCAGACTACACAGCAATCCAGAGAGACCTACTTTGTGTAGGAGTCACCTCTCTGCATCTGCAGTGGAACAGACAAAAGTATCACAGTCTAACTAAATTCCTGTGAAATCTCCTATGACTGACCCAGCAAATGATGCTTACCTGGCTAATCCCTATCTTTAGAACAAGCTGAAATAAAATCTGAGGCTGGAATGTTTGTGTTCCTTGAATCATCAGGATAACCATCTGAAGGTTGTGGTAGTGCCTTGGGTCTATCAGTAATAAAATATGTGTGAGAGCTTGTGCTGTCATTTGTTTTATTTCTAGTAGCACTTCACCTGGTAGAAGCAAGCAGAGAGACTGAATGGCCAGGAGTGATAAACTGCTGTGTCAGAGAGTCAGTAAACCTTAGCCACAGAGTCCTTCTGCTTGTCATGAGCAAGTGATTTAAAACTTTTATGTGTTAGCTTCTGCCAGCACATTTTGCACAGATCATCTTTCCTCACTCCGCCTTGCAGCTGTCACCTCCAACAGAGAGCTTAGAAGTGATAAAAAAACACCTCTACAAACAGGACTAAGAAACCACAAAGAAAACTCATTAACTCATTGCTTGTTGTAATCAGTTCAGCAGGAGCTGCAAATGAGTGCGTTCCCCATGGCATCTCTTACCAAAACTTTCCTTTAAAGGAAAGCTTAGACATGAAATCAGGGTAAAATGCTTGATGGTCCCTAAGGTTTTGGAGCATTCAGTTCCTTCTACAACTAATGGAATTTGGGCCTTTAAATGCCTTATGTGGCTTTGAACATCCTGCTTGACTAATATTGAAACTGCCAGAGCTCATCACAAGCTCCCAGGGGTGAGCAGTGGCAGGGCCTCCCTGGAGCAGAGAATTCCAGCAGCCAGAAGGAAGGATGATGTGCTCCTTCATGTGGGTATGAAATGCTCTGCTTTCGTAGCTGCAAAGCCACAGTGGTTACAGATCTTCAGTGGGCACCTTCAAGTCTTCAATTTCATGTCTTCATATGTTCCAGAAGTCTTCAATTAATTAATTAGGCAATTATCTTTTAATAGCTCTTTTCTGCTGCTCTGGGCTACACATTTCCCTTTGGCTGGCTGCTGTGCTACTTTATCCAAGGACCAAACATTCTATTTCTAACTTTAGCAGTGCTTAGAGGCTTCCTTCAGCCAAGACCAGGTGGTCTGCATTGCTGGCTGTGTCTGCACTGAGCAAAAAGTGGTATTTGTGGTAGGAACTGTGATCTGCAAGGTCTGGCCCCAGCTGGGGGAATCAGTGGGCACCACTGCCACAGCAAGCAGTGCGGCAATTATTAGGGTCACATTTCATTTAAGCTTTGGAATGAGAACTCATATTGGGGGTATTTAGGTACCTGTTGGCAACTTTTTTATAACTTTTGTGAAATATTCTTAAATGCCCACAACAAAGGTTAATATAAATGCTCCAGCTTGTTCATGTGAAGTGGGAATATTACATGTGTGTTGTGACCCCTGCTTTGAAGATGCGACTGAACAGATCGCGTCTTGTCTGGTTCCCACTGCTGGAGGCTGCTGCAATGAGAAATGTGATGCTCAGAATCACTCCTTGCACAATGCAAACTGCAGAATAAATCCTGGGAAAACTTTGCAAAAATCATAGACTTTAATCTCCGAGCTGAAATGTGTTTGTTTTAATAGCTGGTCCGGGAGGCGCACTTTGAACTCCTTCTTAAAAAAGGCTTGTTTTAAAATTGTGAAGGATTGTACTTCTGAAGATTTCATATTGATCTTCTGTCATTTGAGGGTTTTAAAATAGAATAGATTCTTTTTGCTAGTTCTAAAAAATAAAGATTTTCTACTTCCAGAAAATCCAGGAGCAAAAAAATTCAATAGTCCTAGGATGGATCATGCCACCAATGGCAGTCTCAAAATAGGACATTTACATAGTGAGTTGTTGGCATGAAATTTATCTGCTTATACCAGAGAGAATTTTCTTTGGTGCAGCTCTCTTTTAGGAAATCTTACAGTATGAATCCCACAGTGAGAGCCAGAAATTTTCTCCATCCAAACACTGATGAACAATTTGAATTTTTTCAAACAGACTGTGATGAACTGTACAAAATCATCCCTGTAGCTAACAATTTTGTGTTCTGCAGAAGAATAGGATAATTAGAACTGAATAATAATATTTTCCCTTTCATTTGTGTATCTCATGTTAGGTTTGAAAAATATTCTATAGGATTGTCACGTCCTTGCAAAATGCTGATAAATATCTTTTTCCCATGTGATGGGAAATGAATGTGAATGGCATATGGTACTCCATGTGACTGTCAAATAAGTCAGTGATTTGAGAGATGGCAGAGAGGCCTGAGGATGCCTGGAAAGTCAAAGGCAAAGAATTAAATCCAGCTTCTAACCCTTGGCTAATACAGGTCTGCCAGCTCTCAGGAAATCTTTGTAAATCTTAAAGAAGTTTTTGGCTAAGAAGTCTGATGTAGGAAAGGGAAAAAGAAAATCAGCACAGTTTGGATTGACCTTCCAGTTCTGAGAGAAAACTTTAAAGGTGTCAAGGATCTACCTGTGTAATGAGACATAGTTACTTTGGAATATGCATTTCAGTCCAGCTAGGGGTTGTAAGAAGCCATATAAATTATGCAAACTGTATAAAATATTGTAGAATAAAGCATTTTTGTGGCTCTAACTCTTACAATTTAAGATCAAGAAATTAATGTACAATGATTCAAACAGTTCAAAATACTGCACAGGAGATAATTCATCTAAAAGTACTTACAAGCAATAATTCAGTCAGTTGGTGAACTGAGTGCTAATGATGAGCAAGGAAGACTGCCAGCATTTGAGAGCTGTAAGCTGGATCACCTAATCTGCTACAGAAGATAATTGCCTAGCAATATCTTTGAAAAAAACAAACTGAAACAAAAGTTTAATCCCAGCAAGTGTTCATATAGTTGAAGGAGAGCCCAGAAAGCTGCTGGGATCATAAAATGGAAGTTTATTTTTTGTTGGCTTTTATAGTGGAGTTAACATTTGCAAATGTGATCCTTCAAATGCACTGGCAGCCCGGGAGGGCATTAATGGCCCTTTGTGTCCCTGCCCAGCTGGTCCCAGCCCTGGCCATGGTCCAGGAGACCCACACCAGCTCAGGCAGGGTGTGACTGTGACCCTGGCTCCTGGCTGGACCTGGACCTGCTCTGTAAGGAGCCCTTGTCCCAGGTTAATCCCTTGGAAATATCTCATAGCTTTGTCTCCAGTCCAGTCTTTCTGAAATGCCCTTCGCTGCCATATGCCAGATGTAGAAGTCATCCACTAAACAGTTTCTCCAGTGTTTTCTTGGATGCTTGACTGCTTCTGCCTATTTTTCACTTTTTGGGCTAAAATGCTGTGGAGCAAATGCTCCTGAGTTCTGTGGAAGGAAACGCAGCGACCAACACTCAGACCACAAACCTGTCAGTTTGTTATGGAATGGGAAACAGTGGATCAGCTGAGAATCAGGATTAATGAAAGAGATATTCCCAAGGTTTCCAAACTCTGGGGAAATAAATCAGTTGCTGAACATTCTTAGCCAAAGAGGAACCCACCTGGCCACCTCCTGCACCCCTCAGGGGAAATCCTGAAACCCCACAGCAGGGAACTTCCCTGACCAAGGACTTTGTGTTCTCCTGCTCTTCCTTTGGGGTGGAAAGTGGGTGCTTTGATGAAGCCACTTCTGGATGGGATCTTACCAAATGTTTGGCAGTGTTTGAATTTCCAGCTGGGCTCTGGGAAGCTGATTTGGGCCAGTGGAGCACTCTTCAATTACAGTGACTGGAAAGTCAAGTATATGCTTCTTTACTGGAGACACCTGTAGTACCTGGGAAGAATAAAATATCTCAGGGAAAGAGAAGGAAACAATCAAATAAGCATTTTACTCATGAACCAGAAGAATAGAAAGCTAGTTAAAAAGTGACAGTTCCACAAAAACAAAACAAAACAAAACAAAACAAACAAACAAAAAAAAAAAAAAAAACCAAAAAAAAAAACCAAAAAAAAAAAACAAAAAAAAAAAACCAAAAAAAAAAACCAAAAAAAAAAAACAAAAAAAAAAAACCAAAAAAAAAAACCAAAAAAAAAAAAAAAAAAACCAACAAAAAAACCCCAAAACAAAACAAAACAAAAAACGGACAAAAGACTGAGAGGAAGGGAAATGTATTTGGGATTTTTGTTTATTTGCTTGTTTTTCACACTAAAACTCAATTTAATTTTTAGTGAAAGATTGCACATCAAAAATACAGCTTTTTCATATTTAATGCCCAAGCATGTCTAACAATGCATCTCCTTGCCCAGTTGCTTCCATGGATTTCCTGGGAGGCTGGAGAGCTTCACTTTGGTCCAAGCCCAAATGATAACATCTGTATTAGCAGGGTGGAGAAATGCAAGTTTTTTTTTGTCTGCCTGCAGCTGTTTGAAGCATCTCTGAGCTTCCTCTTACTTTCTAAGGAGAAACTTACAGGTGCAGGAGATTTACACTCTGCAGCTTTGCGACCTCAGGCTATTTATTATCATTGCAAAGCAAAAAAAGATGCTGTTTACTTTTTATTTAATTACAGTATATTCCCACAATACTTTAATAGGAGTTCACACTAAATCTTTGTGGTAATTTTGTCTGCCTCTTTGGGCTCAAGACCTCATGAAGGTTTAGGCGATTTGTTTCAAAATCCATTCTCTTGTGGACTCGTAGGGGTTTTGTGATGACAATTGCTGCACTAATTCTTACTTGCTGCACAATATGCTAATTAGTTTTGAAAACAAATTCACACTTTACTGGGAAAATAAAAAAGCAATTGTTTTAGTTGCCATTAGAAAATAGTTTGGACAGGAATGGTGACTGAAGATTTGTCCATGATACTTAAAGCAACATGTGAACAACCTGATGCATTTCTCTTATGTCATCAAAACAGTGCACCCTGTTTTAATTCAACAGCAGTAACAACAAAACAAAAAATAAAAGCCAAATTCCTTTTGTAATGCATTGTGTGTCATGACTTTCCTAACTGATAGCACTGGTTTTAGTATTGCTACAATACTAACAAGTTTATATTTATTATCAATTCTGTTTTGTGGTTCTGCTCATTTGTCAGATAATTTCCAGAATACAAACTCCTATTCAGTTGAAAACAGCAATAAAATTACTATATAGCTTCCTCCTTCCTTTTAATTAATCAAAGAACTCTGGGTGGAACAGAGCTAATTCTGGCTATGGGATAAAGATGAAATATTTAACTACTCCATTAGATAACCTCAACCAAAAAGCACATGAAGCTGAGTGAAAGAAGTAGGGGGAAACTTCTCTGTAAGCACAGGGAAAACTTAAAGTGGAAGTTAGCTGAAAAATAAGCTGTGTGGGCTGAGTCTAGAGGAGCAAAATTGGCAAGTATAGTTTGGGGATAGTGGGGACTTCAGGGTTCTATTGCTGAAGATGTGTTTCATACTTGGAGATCAGCCCTAAGCAAAACCAAGTTCAGTCTGATATGAAAATGCTTCAGCTGTTCTTTACTGTATAAATAAACTTGTAAGGAAGAAAGAAAACATCTTGGGAGGAGATGAGTGAAAAAAACCTCACTGCCACCTTTACAGGTGGTGTACTCTGAGATCCCAGGGGCAGCAGATGGGGCATGAGTTCAGGGAGGTTGCAGGGTCCCAGAAAAACTGAATCACTTCCGAAAGGTTTTAAGGAGAGTTAAAGAGAGCTCAGAAATCCTCCTAGTTTATTCTGGACTAAGGTCCAGGAAAGTCTGTGAAAATGCCTGTGTTTTCTCTAGTGGATTTAGAAGGACACCCAAAATATCTCTTCATACAAAACCTGTTTGTGGCACATAAAAAAAAAGCATGCAATTAACTGTGAATAGCCAGCTGTTGGAAGCAAACCTGGAGAATAAGGACTTACAGAAACGAATCACACCTACCCACTGCTTGTCTCCTGTCTTTTATGCCTAGGCCTTAATGTCAAAAATATCATTGGACCACTTAACCTGAGCTCTGTCATCCAGCTCTTCTTATTGAGCTTGTAAATTCCATCTATCAGCCAGTTTTGTCACATTGCTCTGATTTAGCTGCTAACTTCATCAAAAGAGCATCTTTCCTGCAGAGAAAAAATATACAAAGATTTCTTGGACCAATTTTTGAGAAATCAGCTGCTCTGGGACCTTCTTTCCCTTTAGTAAAATTCAGTTAATCCTATACCTCTTAGGAAGGGCACATCCATACCTAACTCATGCATCTGAAGTGCTTCAGCAATAGCTGACCCAGTCCTTTTCTACTAAGATCACCTTCCAATACATTTTTTCCTCAGTTCTGTAAAAAGACTCGTGTTTTACCAATGTTACATGACTTATGTAATTGCTCACACCTGCAATATGAGACATTCTCCATCTTCTCCAGGTGAAGCTGAGTTGCTGGCTTAGTTAGCCAGTTCACTGAAGAAGATAAAACCTGAAGGAAGAGGCTAAGTTGAGGGTGGTTGTGTTTTCTCTATGGATCTTTGTGGGAGGAAGGTGCTCTTTTGATTAGGTATTGTTAAAAGTATTTTCAAGATCCTGCTGGGGCAAGAGAAGAAAAAATCTGGAAGTTGGTTGAAGTGGTCGTGTGTCTGAAGGTTAGGTATGTAAGTGTATTGTAGTTCTGACTAGTCTTAGTGTCTGTTGATTTCTGAAAATGTTGAAGCTCTTTGGTTGAATGTCATATATGTATATATATAAAGTACTGTGCCTTGGTTAGCTGATAGTGGTGAACTACAGCTAATTCATCATTAGTGCTGAGGAAAATTAGGTACGAGATTTTGCTATGGGATCCCTTTAAAGGGCTGGTTTGGGAGCTCTTTATTTGGTGTCAAAATGCTAATCAGCAGAACTCCAGATATGTGTGTAGACTTCCTACCCTGCTGAATAGAGGGGATCCGGTTCACTTCTTTTCTTAAAACAGTAGCTTCTGCAGAAGGTGTGGTACTTGCTTTAGATCACATTTACAGGAGGCTAATCCTCTTGCAGGAGATGTTGATGCCTGTAACAGGGCTCTAGGCAAACATGGCAGAGATTTGGAGTATTCTATTTTGTTTGTTTCTTAATGTGGAAGAGATTCTGTAACTAAAATCTATTTGTCTCCAGGTGCTCTTCATGGTCTATTTAATGCAAGCATTTTCTTGTTATGTTACTGCCTGCCTCTCTGCACAGTTCCAAAATAATGATTAAAACCTGCAGTGACTCAAGGCTTTTCTCTGGGGGGGGGGAAAAAAAAAACCAACCAAAAAAAAAACCAACCAAAAAAAAACCCCCAAAAAACAAAAAAACCAAACAGAACAAAAAAAAAACCCCAAAAACCAAAACAAAAAACCAAACTGATTCTAGTAAGAATCTTTATACTAAAAATCTCTGACATAGTTCTGAGTCTTAGTAAAGTGGAACTTTGGAGGAAATCATGTGCTTTACCCAAAACTGTGCAGGCTGTCATGCAGGATTAGCTGTTTTGATTCCTCCTCTTAGGAGAGTGCTTCTGGAAAGAAATGTTGACTTTTTAATAAAAGTAATGAATAAAATTGTTGATCTGCAAAGCACACGGCTGGAATGTCATAGGAACTTCTTGCTCTCCCACATCCTTTTCTTCTCTGTGTCTGGAACTGCAGAAGCTCTATCCAGAGGTATAAGCCTTACTTTCACTATACCTTGGTGCAACTGCTGAATTTGTACCAATTATGATTGAAACCTTTGCTTGGAAGATACAGGATGAATTCTGACCTGGAGGTTAACACAGTTCCTTGTGTCATATGCTGTTTCCTGAACTTGGCAGGCTGAAACTGACTCTAGTTTGAGTAAGGGCTGTAAAACAAATTAAGTTAAGCTTTGTAGGACATGATGAGCAAAGGATGTATCAAACTTCCTTTCAAGGAGGTAGAATTCATTTAGTGCAGATTGCTTAATTAGTGATGGACTATTTAGTGATAGAAAGTCTGTAGTGTAATAGAGGTACAAATTTTGTATTTTGTGCTGTTAATTGGTTTTCTCTCTTGTATGTTAAAGGACACTTTGCTTTCCTGTCAATGTGTTTCTGAACCAAGGACCAACTAAACAATCTGTCTTATTGCCGTGCTGGTTATAGTAGCAGCCAGAGGTTTTTGTTTAACTGAAGTATGAGGAGCCAAGACTTGTACCCAAGTTTTAGTTTAGGGAAAGGTAATTGACATCTTTCATATCGGTTCAATTTGAATTTTCAGACAATTTACAGATGAAAGGTGATATGTTAGAGTGGGTACAGTACATGCATTTGCACTCCTCTGTAACCTTCAGAGCAGACAGTGGGTTGCTGCAACACAGAGCCAAATCCTGATGCAGTGTTCTCTGCAGGTGGTGATAAATAGAGTCTATTACTCAGCAGGGAGTGGGTCTTCCTCAAAGAGTTGAAGGATGATGCAGTGAGAGTGGAGGGAAATAAGGCTTTTTTTGTGTGTATATGTGGTAAGGCTGCTTTTAGTCTAGTACATAGAGAGTGGCCTCAAAAAATAAATCAATAATCTCAGCCTGATGCCCAGTTTCAGGAAAATGCTGTGCTAGACTAAGTAGGAAAAATGAGGTGTTGGAAGGGTGAGGATGACTGAATGGACTAACTGCATGAATAACACATTGCTTTGGTTTCTAATAAACACTGTTGTGTGAATAATGGTCTTTCACTGGATGAAGACCTTATTCAGCAACCCAGCTTTGAGAAGTTGAGCAAACAGGTAAATGCTCAGCAATACCAATAAACAAATGTGCTGCGTGGAGAAGTGCACATGTGTGGGTGTGGCTGTTGGACCTGCACAGGAAGCTTGGCAGATATTTACGTGTGATAAGAGGGGGCTTGCACAGCTGCTGGGGGACATTTCCTCCCAGATCTCTGTAAAGGATCTCGCTGCTGCTCTCCCCCCTTGTCCCACACTGTGGGTCTGTACTTATTCTGGTTTATCTATGTGGCATCTGTGTAGCTGCTTCCATCTGATCATCTTCATGCTCTTTCACAAAGAGGGAGGAATGGAAGTCTTTTTTTTCCTTTCCAGTGGAATACTGCATATTTTGCTCTTAAAATATAGGTTAAAGCATCCTGAAATGTTTCAAGGAGCCTCCTCTAAGGAGTGTAAGGCATCAACTGGCATATGAAAAACTTACTGGTGGTGACCCATGAGGCCTGGCTGAACAGGGAGAAGACATAATCTGCAAAAGTATCTTCAAATGCAGTGTTGGCTCTTGGTTCAACAGTGAGTCTCTGTTCTAATGCATTTAGATAGCTCAACCCCCAGCATTATGGTGACCTACTGGTATCCACTCTCTGCATGTGCTTCTTGGACTGCTAGGCTCAAATGAGTGCCCCCAAAGGGGGTGTGGAATTCTGGGCACAAATTGTGCTCAGGCATGTTCAGATATCCACTGTTAAACTCTAGTGTTTCAAAACTGTCCTCAGTGCTCACAAAAAAAAAAAAAAAAATTATTTCCTTAGAGAAAAAAAAAAAAAAAAAAAAAAATTATCTCCTTAGAGTGCTATGTATTCCTGCAGGCATTCAGACCATTCCAAAGTGAAACCTTGCAAGTCTGACTGGGACAATACTAACACCCACATTGGCTTTATTGCTTTGGTGGTAAGAAATGTCAGTTCCCTCTGTTCTTTGTGAATTCCAAGGTGCAGCATTGCTGTATAGGATTATTTTTATCTTGAACAGACATTTTCATTGTGGGAGGTGTCCATACTGAAAGCTAATGTGACAGTTGCCTGCAAGCTGTTGGAGCCCTTTGCAGGAGAACTATTATGGGTTTCTTTCCCTTTGTAAAAGGTGCTGTGTTAAGGATGCATCATGTACCCTGTCAGACAAAGACCATGAAGTGACTCATGAGAGTTCTGCTCTGACCTGCTAGGCTGAAGAAACATGAAAATAAGTCATTGTGCTCTGTAACATATGATTTTATTTTAAATCAGACTGGCCTATTAATTTTCTTTCCTTGTTTTTCTGAGTCTGTGCTGTTCTGTTTCTAATCTGGAATTACTCTTATGCAACATCAAGTTTCAGACTTATGGTTCACATTTGTGTATCTTTGGGACCCTTAAGATTTCTTGCAGTTGATTGTGTTTTGAGGAGATGCAAAATCTGCTTGAATAGAAGTATACTTCAGGGGGTTTGATTAGAGCTGAGGCAGTGTGTGGTGCTGGCAGTGACGTTCGTGATCTGCCTGCACTGATGGGGTGTTTGATACTGATTCTGTTGTAGTCCTCTGCTGGGGACTCTGTCTTCCCTTTTGTTGTTTTCATGCCCTAAAAATGCATTTGCCTTGACTTTGAGAGCAGCTTTTGCTTGTTCATTTTTTAGTCTCTTTCATCTGATTCACAAGTGATCTATTGTTATTGAGATACTCTGATGGCAGGGCCCTGGGGCGTGTGGTTTTTAATGTATGACAAAACCTTACTGTGTGTTTAGGGGAGTTATGTACTTTAAAGAAATTAAAGAACTTCAGGCTAGTGTGGTGCCTCTGTAGGAAGGAATAAGATGAAGGGTCGGTGAAGTACCTTTTTGGAAGGTGATCAGGAATTCTGTCCTAATACTTGGCAGCATTGAGTGCATGGAATTTTGCTGTGAAGGTCAGGGATGGTGTTTAAAGTGCTTGGACTATTCCTGACAATGCAGCTCTGTGTCTGAGGAGAGATGATCACCACTGGAACAGTCGGGATGTGTCTGGGTGCTGCACTGGGTCCTGCCCAATTTGTCTCAGTAGGGTGTGCAGGCAGCGGGGACAGATCCCTTCCCAGGCATTTCCAACATTTTTTGTGCTGGCTTGCCTCAGAGCTGAAGGGATTCAGTATGGGCCATGTTCAGGGATTGTGTGGGTGTGCTCCCCACATTTAATTGGCATTAAGACTTGTGGTTTGGGTGTTCACTACAGGGTTGCAATAGGAACTTCTGAGTCTGGGCTGAGGGAATTCTGTTAGAATTTTCTCACACTGACTACCTTGGTTTTGATCAAGTTTCTTGTTGGCTTTAATTGAAATACGATGAAGTTATGTCAGCTATGTTTTGATCCTGGTTTGTTACAGGTGTTTTGATCCTGGTTTGTTACAGATGTTCAAAAACACAGTACCAGTATCTAGCTTGCAGTCTTGCTTCTGCTGTTCTCTAATTGGTCAAAATCATGTCATTGAATAGAGGATTTTTTTTTTTCCTTTTGCCTGCTGAAGTGACTGGAAACACCTGCTGAAGTCTACTTAGCACTACAGGTAGAATTCGGGGAAAAAAAACCAAACCCTTTCATTTTTTTTTTCTAACTTTCAGTATGAGAAATTGGCCAATGGGCTATGTTCTGAAAAGCCTATTTGTCTTTCCTTATTTTAACCTACCTCATGGGAAGTTTAGGTACTTGTCTCTTGTGAGCTAAGCAATGTGACTCAACATTAAGCAACTTAGAAAACATCGTGTTTCAGCCTAGCCTACAGTGAGTGGAAAACTGATAGAGCTTCTTAATTTTTAAGAAAGCAATTGTCATGAGAGGTAGCCCTTGCTACTTGGCCAGGGGATTTGTCTTTGCTTGTTTTCATCAAAACACTCAGCCTTTCTGAATAATGTCCTGAAGGGAAATGGTTCTTGGCAAGGGAGTTCTTAATTACATTCTATTTCAAATTTATTTTACATTCTGATCTTTAGCAAGCAAGTGTAATGGGCTACTTCTGAGAAACTGGCATTGTGGCCTGCCCCCTGGGGGCTTCTGGGGCGGCACAGAGAATTACAGCTGCTATTAAACTTCTTGCAGTAATCACAAATTGAAAGCACAAGAAGCCAGGAAAAGTGTCTTGCAATTATCTTTGAATCACAAACTTGCAGCAGTGTCTAATTCACCTCTAAATTAGAAAGGAGATATTCTAGTGCTGAGAAACATGCCTGCATATTTTAGTGACATGATGAATTGCTTAGATGCTTTCAATCTGCTGTCATTTAATGTTGGCATTATCTGCATACAGTATTTTAATTAGTACAAACAAAAAATTAGATAACAATGGTGAAGTCTTCAGCAAGTATGAATCAGTATCTGTTTATATACCTTACTAGATTTGTGTGGAAATAGTGTAGGGAATACCTAATAACCTCTGAAAGAGGATAAAAAAGTCCTTCAGTTTGTATGTATGTACTAATAAGACTGGTGGTGATGCAAAGTGTAAATAATGGATGTAGTACCTTGTTTTGAACAACTCCTTTCTTGCTCTGCTGGTGGGAATACTTTTCTTCTGGCAGCTGGATAATAAGCATAACTGTTGTAGCTTTCCCCTTTGAATGCTGCAGCCATGCCATGGAAAACAGTTTGTGCTCCAAATGCAGCTACGGTTCTGGAGATCAGCATTGTTTTCCTTGTAGAAGGTCAGCTGGGGCCAGAGGGGGAGCTTGAATTTCCTGGCAGGGATCACCTGGGCTGTTCCCAGAAAAACCTCTTTGCTTGGCAGGGGGTGGTGCATCTCAGGCTCCTCTCTGGGAAGTGCCCTGTGGTGACAATGGCTCTGGTGAGGGGCAGGGCTTTGCCTTTGGCTCCGGCTCTTTCTGGGCACCAACTCTTGCTGTGTCAGCAGCAGCAGAGCTCCTGTGGGGTGCTGGGCTCAGCCTGCTGCTGTGGAAGCTTCAGAGCTTGGAGTGAGCTCTGCCTGTGAGCTGTGAGATGCTGTTGGATGAGAACAACTGCCCCGCTCCTGACAAATGCCCCTGAGGCTCAGCATACTGTCCCAACAGGGTGGACATGATGACATTTAGAATAACTCCAAAACCTGAATACCAACAGCTCTGCTTTCGCATAAAGTGACGTGGAGCCATCATACCTCATGGGAGAGTTTCCTGCTTTTGTTTCTCTGGAAAAACCACTTCCTGCTGGCCCTGGATTGTCACCATTTAATTTCTGCTACATGTATGTTGACAGCTTTTACATGTTGATGAAAAATTCCCAAACAGAAAATGGCTTCTGACATTGAAAAGCCTACAACTCCCTTGTTGTCACTCTGTGACATGTCTGAAGCTGTGCTGCCAGTCTGTGTGCTCTGTCCCTGCATGGAACTAAATTTTTGAGTGACCTTTCTCTGAATTTGGTCAACCCTGTAAATTGCTGGCACCAAAAGAAAATTCCTGTTGTTAGCAATAAGCACAATGTTTATACTTATGTGGTGGTCAGGGACATTTTAATAAAAACTTGCATTGGAAATCACTGCTGAATTAGGCAAATTTGTGCATTTGCTGACAACTGTAGTGCAGAATCATTAATGCCTTTTGTGAGTTACTTCTTCAGGGTATGGGATTTACTTCTCAAGAAAAATTAGGAATAATAGTAATTACCAATTCCCTGGGCAACATCTAATTTCAAGCCTGAATTTCAATGTATAAAACAATACCTGAATAGAAATAAATCTTTAGATGTACTCTGGGAGGACTCTGCCTATTAGAGCAATTTAAAATATAAGAAATAATAATTAATGCATTCATCCTTTTAGTAAAACTCTGCATGCCCATTAACTAATTACTCTCCTGCCTGCTGATATCAAACTTAATGCTGAAACATTGCATTCATATCCTCAGCTACCATTTTGGTCTAGAAATAATTGTAGTTATGTACACATAAATTTGTAAAGCTCCTGCATTTTTCCACACAGTACTGAGATTTAATTATTTATTGAATACATGTAAAGAAGGGAAAACCTTGACTAAAGTATATAATAGTTCTTCTACAAAACAAATATTTTCATGCCCTCAGTGTTTTAGGTCAGGCTGTGACATTTGATGCTTTTATTTGCTCTCTTCAATTTGACTACTTTCCAGGTAAAATTTTATACTATATTTTTCTGCTAGAAATTTCCTACTGATAGAGCCTAAGGTGAGCTCTGCTGATCCCACAGCAGCCTGGGGTTCTTTTCTGTGGCTCTCTGATATCTAATAAGACATGAATTTCCCTCCTAAGTATTTTCCTAGCACAGTTGCTTGTATCTTCCCTCTGGGTAGATTTTTGGAGTCATTCACCCAAATGCTCCATAGCAAGTTTTTTTACAACTCCAAGATGCACTCTTAAGTCTCCCACCCTTCTTGAGACAGGAACCCCCTTCAGTTTGCAGGAACTCCTGGGGAGAGTTGCTTGGCTCATCCGTGTGGGTTTCAAATGAGGGCACTGGGCTGCTGAGATGCCTTTGTCTGGAGAAAGGCTCTGGGCTTCCTGGTGTGCTCTGGCTCTCCCTGATGTCACCAGGCTGCTTCTGATCCCAGCCAGGCTGTGTTCCTTCTGGACCTGTAATTGCACATCCCGGCAGTCTCGGATCCAAAGGGGCTGTTGTATGGAGGGGAGGGCAGGACTGAGGGTGTCTGCATGTAGAATTCCACACCATGGAAAGCCCTCACTTTCAGCTGTCTGACCAGTGGGACTCTGCAGGTGACCAGTGGGGAGAAAGGACTGTGGCTTTTTTTGGCTTCACTGAAATCCCCCAAATATGGGGCCCCTTACCTTTTAACACAAAATGCCATGGGAAAGAAAGCTTCTTTCTGTAAGCTCATCACCAGTGTCAACTTCTAAGGTGGCATTTATTTTTGTCCATGCTACAGGACTTTTCAAGTGGAAAACTTAAGTTAATTTCTCTGAGCTGCATTGGATCTGTCATGCCAGGCCCTGATCAGTAATGGCAGTTTTGAGGGTCCCTCTAGCACTGCTGAAAAGGTCTCAGTGAATACTTAGGGAAGAGGAATGAATTGTCTTGAGTGTCCCCCTCTCCTCTGTTTTTCAGCCCAGAGAATTTCCTGAGCTGGGAATGGTTTCTTTCTGTATTAATCAGTAAAATCCTCTTGACATAACTTCTAGGGACCCTTGGTAACTTCAACATATTTTTCCAAGAAGGAATACCTTGCACCCTAAACCTGAATAGTTCGCAGCTTGTTAGGTCAAATTAATTTGTTTCTTAAATGCAAACTTTTTTTTTAAACCCTTATCCTGTCATGACAAAAACTGCAGAGCTGGAAGCTAGACACAGCATCCAAGTCCTGAGGCCATTATTTCTGCAAAGGTAATAGCCTGCTAATGTTCCTATTGAGTAAAACTGTGGTAGAAGAGTATTTCTTTTCATCATGGAATATCCTGGGCGTCTGTAAAGCACAGGTCCCAGAGGCTGTTTCTTTCCATTTTCCTGGCATAGGACTGCTGTTCAACTGGAGCTGTCAGACACAGAAAGATAAGTAAAATTGTGGCCAGGCCTTGGGCCGGGTTTGGGAGAGCACATCCCCATTCCCCAGGCAGGAGACGTGGGGACTGACATATGTTTGCACAGAGTGCTGGAAAAACCCAAACTGATACTGATGCAAGGTGTTTTTTGATTAAGACATGTCAGTTTTGAAGAAACTGTCTGGGGAAAAATTGAGTTGGGTCTGGTGCAGCAGACTCTCTTAAAATAAGAACAAGAAGTCTATCTTGTTGTGCGAGCTGACAAAAAGTTCTTGTGTCAAGGCAGTGCTGTGCAGTGCTATAACACTCCTGGAGACATCTGTATCTTGCTCCTTAGGATTTGCCTGTTTCTGTGATGAGTGGCACTGCTCTCTCAACACATTGAAGGACTTGCATTTGGCTCTGCTGCTGCAGCATTCTTGTTCCTGTGCCCTGCAGCCCAGTGATTTCCACTTTGCACATTTTTTCTGCTTGTTTTCCAGCTTCCAAGGCCTCCATCTGCTCCCGTGTTTTGCTGCTCTTGTTCACCCAGGCTGCTATCTGCCTCCCCAGGAGGCTGCTGGGCTCCTGCCCCAGCCCAGAAAGAGCCACAGGCGTGTCCTGGGCCACTGAGCTGTCCCTCCATTCTTTTCCTCTTCTGTGCAAGCAGCAGCTCACTGCAGAAATCTGCCAAGCTCTTTAGCATCACCCACAAGGTAGGCAAGCACACTTCCCTCCTCCAGGAGGAGTAAGCAGAACATGCTTGAGTCTGTGCTCCAGAGCTCTTTAGGTGTGTTTTGGTCTCACTCAGCAGTGTAGCTCACTGTAGGAACAGACAGTTCTTTCCTTCAACTACTGGTGGGATTCTGAGGAAAGCTAAAAAGTTGAAGAAATGTAAAAGCATGCTCTTAAGAAGTTATTTCTGTTACTTGTTTTCCTATTTCATAGGAGAAAAATATTTCTGCTGTTTTCCATCCTTAGTAAAATTGCTATTGGGGCAGAGAGTTGTGGACCAGATCTGAATATTTGCTCTCTTCCTGAACTAGAGCACTTTTTGACATTTATAGAATGTCTGGTTATTTTGGTGCTTTGGCTTTTCTTCTGAGTGGCAGAGCAGAATTGTCATCAGAAATGCTAGGCTGAGGAGATGTGTAACCTGATGGAAATGACAAGTAACAGGCCACTTCAGGTGGAACCTGATTGTCTAAGACCTTTTAAATCAAGGTAGAGAAAATAAATGGGGAACTTTTTCCTTTCATCCTCTATCTTGGAGACAAGAATATTCAGGGTTATATTTTTTTCTCTTAAGTACTACTTGTTTCTAGGCCCAGCACAGGGCTTGAGTTTCTAACCTGGTTTACTTCTGACTACTCTGAAGTGTTCTGATTCCAAGGAAGGCCTGTTAGACTTTGCTTGTTATCTAGCACTGTTATAAAGTGTTTTCTTGTGGGCTTTTGGACTGAGTTCCTGTGGGTTTCAAGCAGGAAACTTGTTGGTAAAAACAGGAGATGTGGCTGCATACGTTATGTTTGTAGCAGTGTTTTGATGTACATTTAGTATTCTAATAATGAGAAAAGAAATATGAACTTCTTAAACATAATTTCTGTTTAAAAATAAATATTGAAGCCTATTGGTTTCCATGTTGCTGTGGAATCACCCTTTAGTTGTAATTTAATGTAACTTTGGGCTGCTTCTGTACTAGGGCAATATTTCCTGCTGTGTTTTGGTGTTTCCTCCAGACTCACCAAGATCAGAGCCAAGCTAAGAAAAGTTGTGTACATTTTGATGAAGTTTCCACGATGAGGACTTGGAGATGCCCTTATGTTGAGAAGATGCATCCAGGATTTGAACCAAGCTCTTGTGCTCACTTTGGCAATGCTTTGTCATCAGGAAAACTCCATTTCTTAGTGACAGAATCAGTTGCATTTTTCCTATCAAACCCACTTTTCTTCACTTAGCTGACCTGTCTGTGTTTTGTGTAGTAGTTTGGTTTAGTCAGAGACCTTTTTCTTCCAGCTGAGAATGGACTAATCAGTTGTCAGCTGCTGCCATGCTTATTTTCACTCAACTTGAAGCGGAGCAGCTGCCTCTGGAGTTGATGGGATTTCCTGTGTGTGTAAATCTGGAGTACAGCATTTTAATGCAGGCCTTAGGCTTTGACTGGCAAGAAATAAATTGGGAAGGGAGATTGTGGTTTCTTCTGGAGTTGTGAGGATGGCCATGGGGACTGCTGAACTCTGCCACCTGACAGCACAGCAGGGGCTCTGCTGCAGGTGCTGCCTTGTGGCTGAGCTTGTTGGTTTTGCTCATTAGTTACAGTTTAAGTGAGATGCTTGGGATGCAACACAGTGGGAATGGAGAGCAGATGAAGCACTGCTCAAATTGATTTTGGAGACTACTGCAAGCATCTCTTCTTCCTGTCTCCCCTTTTTCCCTCCCTCCCATTTCTTGCTCCCCTGAAAATAGAATTGTTTGCGGAGAGATGTTGGAGTTTGCAATGAGTGAGGAGGAAATGCCTTAGCAGGGAGACTCAGTAAAAGTTGGTGTTGAATCCATTTTAGGTGGTATTATATCAGTTGCTGAAATAAAGGAAAAGACAGAAAAGTTAAGTAAGATAAATCCACGGTGCATCAGTTTCTCTCTGAGCTGGGTAGAGAATTGTTATTGTCTTGGGCATTGCTCTGTCCAAGAGAAATTTGTGAGGCTCAGTAGCTGTCACTTTTTCCCAACAAACTGTGGGAAGGAAAAGTCATATTATCTGCCACTCAAACCCTGGACTGAGTTCTAGTCACAGCCATGCTCACAGGGGGAAACTGATTTGTTTTGATTTTTTTTTTAAAGATTTGTTTTGATTTTTTAAAAAAATTATTATTATTTTTGTGTGCGTAAAATGTACCTCTCCTGAGTTGCTATGTCCTGCATGAGCTGGGATAAGGCAGTATTATTTAAAAAAAAATCTTTATTTTGTAAGATGGAATAATTAAATCACCAGATTTGAAACACAGTGTCATTTCTCTTTGTGGGCAAATTAATCATGAAACTTGAAATAAATATTTTAAAACAATTTTATTAGTCAAACATTATCAAAACAAGTGATTTTAATGCTGCTTCATTTAAATATATTGTTTTCAAAGATTTTCTTTCATCAGAAAACCCAAAACAGTTAATGAGAAACTCTGCTCTGCGTGTATGAAGTTTGATGGGTTAGTGAAGGAGGCAGTCAGCCCCTGGGGATTTGATTCTATACAGAAATGGATATCTTGTGTTCTCTGCTATTATTTATGATTTAATTAGTAGGCAGAAAAGGCTTTTTCTCCCTCCAGATCCCCTCACCCTGCCCCAGTTTTTCACTGATTATGCAAGTCAGAATCTGAGAAAACAAGTTGTCTAGGTGATATGCAGTATAATAGATTTACAAACTTATTCAGGTCCATCAATAATGACTTTTCTAAGGCTTTAGAGTTCCTTCGTAATAGGGCTGGAAAACATAATACTGTGCTTTCCCTGACTGAAGTAATAATTGTCCTGGCTGCTCTGTCTGCTAAAGTTAATTTCTTCCCTTGTGTTAGTGGCAGCAGGGAAGACAACAGGCAGAGATTAATGCCTTTGGAATGTGCTTCAGGCTGGGAGTGGGCTCAGGGATTGAGTTTTACTGGGAGAAAAATTGATTGGTCCTGGTGAATTTGATGTTTAGGGAACAACTAGAGAAACCTGTGCAGATGTTTGATCAGCACTGTGTGTTCCATGGAGGGCTTATCTAGCCCTGATTTCATCAAAAGCACTTCTAATGCTAGGTACAGATGCAGTCCATCGTGGGCATTGTACTTGGCCTTAAAATAGCAAGAATTGTGTCTTTTGGTATTGTGCTGAATGAAGGCCCAGGTGAGTGGGATGACAAATTCACTGCTGGGCACAGGCAGGGACAAACTACAGTAAAAGAGTGACTGAGGCAGCCTGAGCTGCCCCACTGCTCCTCTTGCTGCACATGCACTGCTGCCTTGCTGAGGGATGCCCTTCTGCCCCTTAGACAGAAAAGATGTAGTTGCAAACCTGGCTCTGTGTGGGATGGTGTGATTCTCCTAAATAATCTTTGTAGGGTTTTGCCCCATAGTGCTGGCTTCTCCAGACCTTCTAAGGTGGAAATAGCATTGCAGACTGGCAGATGAACCAGTTCTATCTGTACCAATTCCATTCCTCTTGGCTTAGCTGGGACTGATCTCCAGGCCTGCAGGATGGTTCTTTTCCTTCCTGACCCTTTAAATAAAAGGGGAAGGGGCAAATAACCAAGTAGTCTTTTGCTTGCAGGTAGCTACTTGAGAGGAGCCTGTAGTAGCTTTTAGCCTGCTGTTTCTGTATGGATATATGTCAGCAGAAATTGTCAGAGAGGATAAAAATATCTGGAGTAGAAATTAGAGAAAACTGTACAAAACATAATTATCACCCTTATCCTGCAAACTCTCCTGAGCTTGAAATGGCCTCTGAGTTAGTCAGCACAGCTCACTTCCGTAGCTGTCCTAGATGTTATTGTTCTTCAAATTTCAACCAAAATGTCAGAAAATTTCTTCTTCCTGTGACTTCTGGAGCTCCTGCCTCTGATCATGTGAGCAGCTTGCAGTGCTGAAGGCAAGTAATTAAGCAGCACTTCTGGATGCCTAGTGAGAACCTCATGGAATATTGTGGTGATGACAGAGCCAAATGAAAATAATGTTCTAAAATAAGTGATTGATGTGCGAGACTGCATTGAAACAGCATCAGGAAGAAACAGATGCTGGGATAACAAAACCCACAAGTAGTGGGTGGGAGAGTAAAAAAGAGAAACAAAAGAACAGAAATTTCTTAGTGGAATACAAGAAAAAAGATAATTGATGGTGATATGCAAGGTGAAGGGAGAAAAAGGACAAGATGATTTGTAAATGTAACAAAAGTAACATTAAGAATCTGCTACTCCCTGGGAACTAAATATGCCTTTTAGACATTAAAGATGCAAAAAGAAACAGAAGGAAGGAGACTGAGAAAAGAGTGAATTAAGTGCTATAAGATACCGTGATAAAATGGCTTAATCCTTAGTTATACATATTCAAGAGTCCATGGGGTCATAAAGACCAGCAAGAAGTTTCCCTATGAAATTTAGGTGTGCCCCAACTGACTTACTTTAGCAGGTCAAAAGCTACTCACTTCTGTGGCATTTACAAGTGGAAGCTGAAGTTTGATCTTCATTAGGTTGAAACTGATGTCTTGCAGAAGAGATGAGCAGAACAGCAGGAGCTTTGCAGTGTCCTGATATCCCTGGGGTGGAGATATTCAGTAACATTTGCCTGAAAGTTCTTGGGACACTTCCAGCATGAAAAGGAGTGAGAACCCACCTTACAAGGAGATCAAGATGTGCAGGGATAAAAATGGGTCACTGAGATGTGACTTGGGCACCAGATTGCTGCCTAGAATAGGATGTCGTGTAGAGGTCCTCAAGTGCACAGAATAATCTGTCTGTAGAGAACTTGAGTCCTGTGCTGGAAGAAGTGAAAAAACTTGTTAGAATACATGTGTTGACTTTTGACCCCTGTAAGTTTCATTTACAGTGGTGGGCACTGAACACTGTTATCTGTAATCTCCAATAGTTGAGTGGATCACTTTATTTAGACTAGTCTGTAGGTTAAGAATTTATCTGAAAAAAGTAACAATTCAGCTTGTAACTGGATGGCATATTTTGTCAGAAAAAACCCAAAATCTTTTTTGTCAGAGCTGACAAGTATATTTTTCTTCAAAAATGTAGGGAAACAAGGCAAATTGTTTTCCAGTTCCCATCAATAGCTCAGCTGGATTATACAAAAGTTTTGTCAAAGATGTGTGAAAACTCAAATCATATAAAGGAAAGGAGAATATTTTTTTTGTCATAATTTTTAGTAGGTCATTGGGCTGACTCAAGTTTATAGGCAATGGAAAATGCTATTTTGGCTCTGGTAGAATTTGCATCAGTTTAAGTGACTAGATACCTTTAAGGCATAAAGTGCCTGACAAATCAGAGTATTGATAAAAGACCTGAAGCATTTACTGAAGCTTTTTTTGAGCTAAGGTGACATGTAATCCTTTGGCTTGAATTATTGGGAAAGTCTTGGGATGATTGTAATAGATGCCACAAATACATAAGAAAAAGGAAACGTTGGTAGTTTTACTAGACTTCAAATTTCAGTTAATTGTGTTCTGCTGCTAAGTTTTGGTTTGTGGTGGTTTTTTTTTTGTTTTTTTTTTTTTTTTTTTTTTTTTTTTTTTTTTACTGCTCTTTAAGTCTGAGACACTGTTCCTGGAGTCTTGGGTGCTATTTCTTCTCATGAGGAATAAGATTAATTATCTCAGTTGCATTGAAAAGAGCCCTTCAAATTGGTTGGTGTGGTAAACCATGCCTTTTTGCAAATTCTTGATGTTATAAATGAAAATTGCGAGTCAGCC
>JAGGNK010008215.1:80894-91331 GCA_017590115.1 Montifringilla adamsi | reverse complement strand
CCGGGAGGGGGAGGGGGCTCGGGGGGCTCCTGCACCGGGCCGGTACCGAGGGGCCCTCACAAGGCGCCGGGTCCGGTCCCGGCAGCGCGCGGCTCCTCCATGGCCCAGCCCCGCCGGGAGCCCCGCGATTCCCCCGGTGCCGGTGCCGCTGCCGGGGGGTCCCGGTGCCCCGGGGGTTCAGCGGAGCCCGGCCCGGTGTGCCCGAGCCCGGCCCGGGGCAGCGGCAGCCCCGGGGCTTTTGGGCCTTCGAGTTCTACCGGGCAGGTGCGGAACCGGCCCCGGGAACCGGGAACCGGCCCCGGGCGCGTCCCGCGGGTGCCGCAGCGCAGCGGGGCCTCGGCGGTGCCGGTACCGGGCAGGAACCGGGGCCGGGGCCGGTGCTGCCCCAGGCTGGTCCCGGGGCCTCTTCCCTTCCCAGCGCATCCCTGCCGCCGTTCCCGGTGCTGTCCCGGTTCCATCCCCGGTTCTCTCCCGGTCCCGCCCCCGGTCCCGCCCGGTTCTGTCCCGGTTCCGCCCGGTTCTCTCCCGGTTCTGTCCCGGTTCCATCCCCGGTTCTGTCCCGGTCCCGCCCGGTTCTCTCCCGGTTCTCTCCCGGTTCTGTCCCGGTCCCATCCCCGGTTCTGTCCCGGTTCTCTCCCGGTTCCATCCCCGGTTCTCCCCGAGACCCCCACCCACCTCAGGAACCCCCCCGGAGCTCACCTAGGGGGATCAGGTTGTTGTGGCCCACGTTGGAGCCGCCGGCGATGACGCTGCTCAGGTCGTAAGCCGCCGGCATCCCTGCGTGGGGAGGGGGGCGTCAAAAACCCCCCCAAAAACCGAGGGGGTGACCCCTCCCCAAACCCCAAGCCCTTCGGGACCCCTCCCCAAGCCCTTCGGGACCCCCCAGCACCCACCGGCCACGGCCATGCCCGTGCTCATGTTGTAGGTGCTGCCCGTGTTCCACATGTTCTCCGACGGCGACGTGTAGTGGGAGCCGGGGGGGGGCGAGGGGGTCGTGCCCGTGTACCTGGGGAGGGGGCACGGGGGGGCTGTGAGGATTTGGGGGGAGGGTCCCGAGGGTCCCCCCGGCCCCGCAGCCCCCCCGGCTCTACCTGAAGAAGGGATTTTTCAGGTCCAGGAGGTTGGAGGACTTGGAGCCCGTCTGGTCCACCTGGGCCACGATGCTGATGTCGTAGCTCTGTCTGGGGAGGGGGGGCAAAGCCGTGAGACCCCCCCCCAAAATACACCTGGAGATCTCTAAATGGGGCTGGGGGGGGGCGCAGAGACCCCGGAGTGCAGCCAAGGGGGGGTTCTGAGAGCCCAAAATGCCCCTGAGGGGGTCCCAGCAGCAGCAGCTGGGGCGTGGTTGCCCCCCCCCCAATTAAAAATACAGCCCTGAAACTGGGCCAGGACCCCCCCCAATTAAAAATACAGCTCTGAAACTGGGCCAGGACCCCCCCCAGTCATGAAACTGGGCCAGGGGCCCCCCCTGAGGATCCAGCACGGCCCAAATCAGGATATGGGGGCTGGGGGCGCTTGGGGACCCCCCCAAACCTCCCCAAACCCCCCCTCTGCATTCCCCAAACCCACCCTGTGCCCCCCCATCCTGGGATGGGGAAACTGGGATGGGGAACTGGCGATTGGGGAAGTGGGAATTGAGATGGGGGACTGGAATTGGGATGGGGAGCTGGGATGGGGATGGGGAACTGGGAATGGGATGGGGAACTGGGAATGACACTGGGAACAGGAACAGGGACTGGGAACAGGAGCTGGGAAGGGGAGCAGGGCCCGGGCAGGCTCACCAGAAGTTGGCCTTGGTGAACTGCTCCATGTAGAGCTGCTCGTCCGTGAAGGGCGCCAGGTGCACGTCCCCGATCGTGGGGAACATATTCCCTGGGGAAGGCACGGCCTTGGAGCCTGGGGGGGGTCCCACAACCCCCAGGGACCCCCCCGGGGACCCCCCCCCGGCGCTCACCACTGGGTTTCAGGTACTTCTTGGCGTGCAGGTAGCTCTCGAGCATGCGCTCGTTGAAGAGCATGTAGCCCATGGGCTCGGAGATGATGATGTCCACCTGCTCGGGCAGCGACACCTCCTCCACCTTGCCCGGGATCACCACGATCCGCTCCGTCAGGTTGTTGCTCTTCACCAGCACCTGGGGAAAGGGGGCAGAGGATGGGGGTCAGGCTACGGGATGGAACCCCCCTCCCCAAAGCGCTGGGGAGCCCCCCCCCGGGCCCGGCTCACCTCGGCGTGCTGGGCCATGGTGCTGGCTTCCACCGCGTAGATTTTGCGCGCCCCGGCCTGCGCCGCGAAGAAGGAGAGGATGCCCGAGCCGCAGCCCACGTCCAGCACGATCTGGGGAGGGGATGGGGGCAGCTGGAACCCCCCCGGAGCCCCCAGCAGGGCTCCCAGAGGATCCGGGGGGTCGGGGGGCCCGAAGCGTCCTGGATCTTTAACGCGGCTGCCCCGGCCCTCGCTCCCCCAGGATGAGGGGAAAACGGCGTGCTGGGCCATGGTGCTGGCTTCCACCGCGTAGATTTTGCGCGCCCCGGCCTGCGCCGCGAAGAAGGAGAGGATGCCCGAGCCGCAGCCCACGTCCAGCACGATCTGGGGAGGGGATGGGGGCAGCTGGGACCCCCCCGGAGCTCCCAGCAGGGCTCCCAGAGGATCCGGGGGGTCGGGGGGGCCGAAGCCCCGCCGATCCCGCGGGCGATCCCGTCCTGGATCTTTAACGCGGCTGCCCCGGCCCTCGCTCCCCCAGGATGAGGGGAAAACCCCAATTTCCAGCTCTGGGATGGAGCTGTGCTGCTGGAGCTGCAGCCAGACCCCCACAGCAGGCTGGTGTGTCCCCAAAATCAGGCTGGTTTGTCCAAAAAGTGAGCCAGGCTTCCCAAAAAACGGGGCAGGTTCTCCAAAAGGTCAGCCAGGATTCCCACCTGAATCCAAGCTGCATCCTGCCCAAAATCCAGCCAGATTTCCCCCCAAAATCCAGCCAGATTTCCCCCAAATCCAGACAGATTTCCCCCCAAATCCAGCCAGATTTCCCTCAAAACCCAGCCAGATTTCCCCCAAAACCTAGCCAGATTCCCTCCCCAAATCCATCCAGATCTCCCCAAAAAATGGATCCAGGTATCCCCAAAGCTCAACCAGATCCCACCCAAACCCAAGCCAGGCTTCCCCCCTAAAACCACGCCAGTCTCGACAAAAACCCCATCAGATCTTCCCAAAATGAGCCAGGTTCCCCCAAAATGAGCTGAATTCCCCCCAGAAGGAGGCGAATCCCCCCAAAAGGAGGCGAATCCCCCCAAAATGAGCCGAATTCCCCCCAGAAGGAGGCGGATCCCCCCGACCTTGTCCTTGAAGTCGCTGTGGTTCTGCAGGATCGCCCGCTGGTACGTCCCCGTGCGCACGTAGTCCTGCATCATGTTCTGCTGCTGGGACAGGTACCCGTAGAACTGCCGGACACACGGACGCGCCGTCACCCCGGGAGCCCCCCCGGGAGCGGGAACGGCCCCCCCGAAGCCCCCCCAGGAGGGGGAAGCCCCCACCTGGAAGTACTGCACGGCCGAGGACTCCTCGGTGCGCTCGCTGAACACCGAGCGCTCCGTGTTGTGGCCGCGGCAGTTCTTCAGGATGTTGTAAAAGGAGCAGAAATCTGGGGAAAAAGGGGGCTGGGGGTTACCGGGGGGTCCCGGGGAGGGGCGGGGGGGGGCAGGGGGGTCTCGCACCGGGGGGGGGCCCGAATTGCAGCAGCACGCTGTTGCAGCCCAGAGGGTGGGGGGAGGGACGGGAGGAGAACGGAGGGGACGGAGAGAGAAGTGAGGGCAGCGCCGGGCCCGACCGAGCGGGACACAGCACAATTAACCTAATTAACCGCTAATTACAGCGGGGGGGGGCGGCGGAATTCCCGTCGGAAACGGGGATTTGGGGTCAGCGGTGTAAGGGAAGGGGACGGAGGGGCTGGGACGGAACCGGGCACCGGGAGCCGCACCGGGAGCCAGCCCAGGGCACCGGAACCGGACCGGGAACCGGGAGCCATCCCCGGAACCGGGAACGGTGACCCCAAACCGAGTCCCAAAAATTTCCCGGTTTCCCGCCCCAGCCCGGGGCTCCGGTGGGAAGTTACGGGAGGCACCGGGAGCGGCGGAGCCCAGCGGGAACAGCTGCACCGGGCGGGAACGGGAGCCCCGGCGGGCGCCGCTCTTTGTGGCGGTGGAAGCAGCGGCAGATGAGCCCCCCGAGCCCCCCGAGCCCCCCGCCCGCACACAAAGGCTGCTCCGGTTCTCCCGGTGAGAACAAACCGGGCCGGCACCGGGGCACCGGAACCGGACCGGGAACCGGGAGCCGCACCGGGAGCCAGCCCAGGGCACCGGAACCGGACCGGGAACCGGGAGCCATCCCCGGAACCGGGAACGGTGACCCCAAACCGAGTCCCAAAAATTTCCCGGTTTCCCGCCCCAGCCCGGGGCTCCGGTGGGAAGTTACGGGAGGCACCGGGAGCGGCGGAGCCCAGCGGGAACAGCTGCACCGGGCGGGAACGGGAGCCCCGGCGGGCGCCGCTCTTTGTGGCGGTGGAAGCAGCGGCAGATGAGCCCCCCGAGCCCCCCGAGCCCCCCGCCCGCACACAAAGGCTGCTCCGGTTCTCCCGGTGAGAACAAACCGGGCCGGCACCGGGAGCAGCCGCCGTGCCTCAGTTTCCCCCCCTACCCCGGTATCGCTGTCATTAATTAAGGGTTAATGAGGAAGAGGGGAGGGGGTCGGGGGTCGCCCGCCCCCAGCACGGATCAGCCCCGGGGGTCGCGGGAATCCCGGCCGGGAGCGGCGGAGCCCGAGCACAAAGAGGAGAGGGAGGAAGAGGAGGAAAAAACCCAAAGAACGGGAAAAAAACCCCAAAATACGGGAAAAAACCCCAAAAGAATGGGGAAAATCCCAAAAGAATGGGAAAAAAACCCAAAAAACGGGAAAAATCCCAAAGAACGGGGGGGAAAATCCCAAAGAACGGGGGGAAAGACCCCAAAGGATGGGGGGAAACCCCCAAAGAACGGGAAAAACTCCAAAGAATGGAGGAAAAGCCCCCAAAAGAATGGGGAAAACCCCAAAGAATGGGAAAAAACCCAAAATAGGGGAAAAAATCCCAAAGAACGGGGGGAAAGACCCCAAAGGATGGGGAAAAATCCCAAATAAGGGAAAAAAACCCCAAAATAAGGGGGGAAAAAACCCCAAATACGGGAAAAACCCCAAAGCCCGGGACAAGCCGGGCTCGGGAGCCGAGACAAAGAGGAGCCGGCGGCGCCGCCGCCCCCCGGAATTGGGGGGTGCCGGGGGGTCCCGGAATTGGGGCGGATTCGGGTAAAAAAGGGGGCACGGGGGGGAATGGGACACTGGGAATGGGAGCGGGACACCGGGAATGGGAGCGGGACACCGGGAATGGGAGCGGGACACCGGGAATGGGCACCGGGAATGGGAGCGGGATACCGGGAATGGGAACGGGATACCGGGAATGGGCACCGGGAAACCGGGAACGGGAGCGGGATATCGGGAATGGGACACTGGGAATGGGAACGGGATACCGGGAATGGGCACCGGGAAACCGGGAACGGGAGTGGGATACCGGGAATGGAACACCGGGAATGGGAGCAGGATACCGGGAATGGGACACCGGGAATGGTACCGGGACACCGGGAATGCGGCGGCGCTGGAGATTCACACCTTTATTGCACCGGCGAGTCCGGTGGAGCCCCGGCAGCACCGGAGGGTGGGGGGCTCCTCCCGGTGACCGGATCCAGGGCCAGCCTCGATCCGTGGGAACACCGGGACAGAGCGGGGGCCGACCGGGACCCCCGGGACCCCTCACGGGGACAGCGACGTCGGCGCGGGGGCCAAGGGGAAGCTCTGCCGGGACAGGAGTGGATTTGGGGGGACCTGGGTGGGACTGAGGGGTCCGGGGTGGATTCGGGGGTCACGGGGGGCTCCGGCCTTACCGGGGCCGCCACCGGCACCGTGTGGGTCCGTCCACGCCGCCGCCGGAGGCCTGAGAGGACAGAACCGGTGGCACCGGAGGGGTCCAGCAGAGTGGGGTGGGGGTCCCTGGGCGTTGAGCCCCCCGGGATTCCCGGTTCTGAATTCCCCAAATTCCCGGTTCCGAGCCCCCCGGGATTCCCGGTTCTGAAGCCCCCGAATTCCCGGTTCTGAGTCCTCCAAATTCCCGGTTCCGAACCCCCGAATTCCCGGTTCCGAGCCCCCCGGGATTCCCGGTTCCGAGCCCCCCTCCCACCTCGCCCGGCCGCGGCCGCAGCCCCCAGCAGCAGCAGCAGCCCCGGGACGGCGACACCGACCGAGACCGGGAGGAGCCAGGGAGGATCTGGAAGGGAGAGAGGGCGGGGGATCACCGGGATCCGGTACCGGGATCCAGAACCGGGATCTGGCACCGGGACCGTGACAGGGATCAGCCCGGGCGCGGTCCCGGTACCGTTCTGCAGGGTCCCGGTGCCGTCCCGCGGGGTCCCGGTGCCGTCCCGCGGGGTCCCGGCCGTGGGTGCGGGTCCCGCGGCGGTGCCGGTGCTCGGCTGACACTCAGCATCGCCCAAATCTGGGGAGAAAAACCCCGGATTCGGCTCCGGGCCGGCCCCGGGCTGCGGGACGGGGATCCCCCCGGCTTTCCCCGCACGCACCGGAGCCGCCGGTGCCGGGGCTCAGCTCCGACTCCCGCCAGGCGCTGCCGTCGTGGCTCCGGTACCGGCAGCGGAAGCAGCCGGCGGCTCCGGGCAGGGCGAACTCGGCCCAGTGCCGGTCGGGAGCGGCGGGGAGGCTCCGCACCGGGACCCCCGGGACCCCCCGGAGGAGCTCGAAGGTGCTGCCGGTGAAACGCCGCGGGGCCAGGCACCGGATCCGGGGGGGCCCCGCCTCCGAGGGCAACCGGAGCAGCAGCGGCGCCGGGAGGAGCCTCGGGGCGGCGGCGCCGGAACCCCGGCGGGAATCCCGGGGGACATCCCGAAAATCCCGATGGGAATCACGAAAATCCTGGTGGGAATCACGAAAATCCCGGCGGGAATCCCGGGAATTCTGGCGGGAATCCTCGAGAAAATCCTGGGAATTCTGGCGGGAATCCTCGGGAAAATCCCGGGAATTCTGGCGGGAATCCTCGCCGGGATCCTGCCCGGTCTGGCTCGAGCACGAGGCCGCAGCCACGAGGAGCAGAAACGCCAACCTCATCCTCATCCTCATCCTCATCCTCATCCTCATCCTCATCCTCATCCTCATCCTCATCTTCCTCCCGCTCCAGGCGCTCCCCGGCACCGAGGGATCACCGGGAGCACCGGGATTGGCCGGGATCACCGGGATCGGCCGTGCCGGGCGCGGGGCGCAGGAAGGAAGCGCTCCCGGGGCCGCAGGAAATGCAGCTTTGCGGCCATTGCGCAAAATTGGGGTTTTTGCACCCAAAGCTCCGAGCTCGGGGCGGGGAAACGCGGCCGGGCTGGGAAGGGATTTCTGTGAGAGCTGAAATGGGGAACTGCACGTGGAGGGGGTGGGGGAAGGGAGCCTGGGCTCCAAAATCTGCCCCTGGACCCCAAAATCTGCCCTGAAACACCTCAAATCTCCCCCACCCCCAAATCTGCTCCAGGTCTGCCCCCAGATCTCCAAATCTGTCGCCGTTTTCCCCCATGGACCTGAAAATCCGCCCCAAATTCCCCCAAATTCCCCCAAATCTGCCCCAAATTCCCCAAATTTGCCCTAAAACGCCCCCGGGCCCCGCGCGGTGCATTGTGGGACTCCAGCTCCACCAGGGGGCGCTCGAGAACCCCGCGTGCTGAGGAGGGGGCGGGCCCAAGTTCGCGCTGACCAATCAGAGCTCCGAAAGGCGGAGAGGGGGAGCAGCCAATGAGCGCGGAGGGACAGGAGAGGACCCCGCGCCTCAGGCGGCCCCAGTGGCGCCTGAAAAACTCCGCGGTCCGCGACTGGAGGAAGCACCGGGATCCTCCACCGGGATCTGCCAGCAGGATCACTCACCGGGATCACTCACCGGGATCCGCCGCCGGGATCGCCCTCAGGCGCGGCCTCTGCGTCACCTCCCGCCTCAGGCACCGCCGCAGGCAGCCCCGGGGGGGGCCCTTCCTGAACGGCGTCGCGCGGCGATGGCGGCGCCCATGGGGGCGCCCATGGCGGCTCCCGGCGGGATTTCCGTCCCGAAGTTCCCCCGTCCCGACGCACACGAATTAAATTCGGGATTTTTTAACCGTTTTTATCCGCTCCGCACGGAATTCCCCCCAAGAACGGGAGCGGGACCGGACAGGATCCGGTGGGAATGGGGGGACCCGCGCCGTGGAACCCCCACCCCCGGAATTCCACACCTCACTCGGTTTTGGATTTTTTTTTTTTTTTTCCCTTTATTCGGATTTTTTTGCCGGTTTTTAGTTCATTAATGGGACGCGGAGCGGAGGCACTTCGGGGGGACCCCCGGGGGGGGCCGGAGCCGCCCCCCCAAAACCGCCCCCGGCTCGTTAATGGATTAATTGGCCCCCCCGAGCCGGGGGGTCGTTAAGGCACCGGGGCCGGGGGGGGGTTGGAAAAATCCACATTATTGCTGGGCCGCGATTTGGTTCTTTTTTTTTTTTTTTTTTTTTTTTTTTTTTTCCTGGTTTGTTTTTTGTGTTTTTGTGTTTTTTTGTTTTTTTCCCTCTTTCTTTTTTTTTTGGTGGGTTTTTTTTTTTATACAATTAATACAAGTCTGTAAAAATATTTACAACCTCGGCTCCCGGCGGAGCGGGATCGGGAACGGGGGGGGGGAGGGGAGGGGGGGAAGCTTCTGGAGCAAAGCCCCCCCCCCCACCCCGGGGGGGGCCGCAGCTTCCTCCCCCTCCCCCTCCTCCTCCTCCTCCTCTCCCGGGTAATTCCCGGGATGAAATTCCTGAGGTTCTCAGGGAATTGGGATCGTTGCCGAATCCCTCTGGGAATTCCAGTGTTTTCCCCTGCTCAAAAACCCCAATTCTTTAAAAAAACCCCAAAAACGGAAAAAAAAAAAAAAAAAAAAGCCCCAAACCCGACCCCGGGGAGGGGGCGGGGGAGGAGCCGCGGGCGAGTTTGGGGCAGAATCCCCGGAATCCTGGAACGGGGGAAGAGGAGGAGGAGGAGGAGGAGGAAGGGGGGGAGGAAGGCAGAGGCGGGGCCGGGCCCTCCCCCCTCGGGAATTCTGACAAAGTGCAAAGTTCCCCCCCCACCCCCACCCCAAAATCCGTCACTGCCCCGGCCCGGGGGGCACCGGGGGGGCCCCGGAGCTGCCAGGATCAGCTGCTGGGACCTGCCCGGGAGCTGCCCCCGCCGGGAGGGGACCTGGGACCACCCTGGGGGCTGGGACCACCCTGGGGGCTGGGATCAGCCCGGGATGGGACCTGGGATCACCCTGGGGGCTGGGACCACCCTGGGATCAAACCGAGATGGGACCTGGGATCACCCCAGGAGCAGCTCCAAGATCTGGGATCAGCCCGGGATTGGGGATCAGCCCCGGGATCTGGGATCCCTCTGGGATGGGATCCAGGATCAGCCCCGGGATCTCCCCAGGATCAGCCCCGGGATTGCCCCAGGAGCTCCGGGCTGGCTCTGGGTTGTTTTTTTTCCCGTTTTTCCCCGTTTCTCCCGTTCCGAGGGCGCCGGCGGTGGCACGGGGGGCGGTGGATCCCGCGGATCCCGCGGATCCCGGGGTTAATCCAGCAGGGAGGGCTCGGCCGGGCGGATGATGGTCGGGCGGCTCGGGGCGGCTGGGGGCCTCCTGTGGGGGGGAACGGGCATGGGGGTCCTGGGGCGTCCTGGGGGCAGGATGGGAAGCAGGATGGGGATGGAATCGGTCATTTGGGATGGACATGGGATGGGAACGGTCAGTGGGGATAGAAATGGAACAGGAATGGTCAGTGGGGCTGGAAATGGAATGGGAACGGTCAGCGGGATGGAATCGGTCATTTGGGGTGGACATGCGATGGGAATGGTCAGTGGGATGGACACAGGATGGGGCTGGACACTGAACAGGACTGGTCAGCAGGATGGACACGGGACAGGATTGGTCACCGGGATGGACACGGGACAGGATTGGTCACCAGGATGGACACGGGACAGGATTGGTCACCAGGATGGACACGGGACAGGATTGGTCAGCAGGGATGGACACGGGACAGGATTGGCCAGCAGGATGGACACGGGACAGGATTTGTCAGCAGGGATGGACACGGGACAGGATTGGTCACCAGGATGGACACGGGACAGGATTGGCCAGCAGGGATGGACATGGGACAGGATTGGCCAGCAGGATGGACACGGGACAGGATTGGCCAGCAGGATGGACACTGAACAGGGCCGGTCAACGGGGACGGACACTGCCAGGGATAACCCATCCCCCAGCAGGAACCCCCCAGCCCCCCAGCCCACCTGTGGCCGGCCCCGGGCTGCAGCCAGGTGTCGTCCACGGGCGG
>JAGGNK010008215.1:61233-80879 GCA_017590115.1 Montifringilla adamsi | reverse complement strand
GGCCCGGGGGGAGCAGGGCCGAGGGCGGGCGGCGCTGCGGGGGGGGGCTGCAAACGGAACGGGAACGGTCAGCGGGATGGAATCGGTCATTTGGGATGGACATGGGATGGGAACGGTCAGTGGGATGGACACGTGATGGGGCTGGACACTGAACAGGACTGGTCAGCAGGATGGACACGGGACAGGATTGGCCAGCAGGATGGACACGGGACAGGATTGGTCACCAGGATGGACACGGGACAGGATTGGTCAGCAGGATGGACACGGGACAGGATTGGTCAGCAGGGATGGACACGGGACAGGATTGGTCACCAGGATGGACACGGGACAGGATTGGCCAGCAGGGATGGACATGGGACAGGATTGGCCAGCAGGATGGACACGGGACAGGATTGGCCAGCAGGATGGACACTGAACAGGTCCGGTCAACGGGGACGGACACTGCCAGGGATAACCCAACCCCCAGCAGGAACCCCCCAGCCCCCCAGCCCACCTGTGGCCGGCCCCGGGCTGCAGCCAGGTGTCGTCCACGGGCGGGGGCACGGGCGTGGACACGGTGCTGGTGCTGATGTCGCCGATGATGGCCAGCGCCTCCTTGAGCGCGTGGTACATGCGCAGCATCTCGTCGCGGCGCTGCGCCTGCTCCGCCGACTCCTCCATCAGGCTGCTCTGGTCCGACGAGGAGTACAGGAAGGCCAGCAGCTCCGAGTGGATGAAATCCTTGGTCTGTGGACACGAGGGAAGGGCTGGGATGTGCTGCTGAGGGGTTGGGGGGAATTGGGGTGGGTTTGGGTGGGAGTTGGGGGTTTTTGGGGTGGGTCCTGTCCTGGTTCCTGTCCCTGAGTGCCACTGGCATGGTTCTCCAGGGAGGGGACACCCCCTGTGCCAGGGATGGAAAACTCCTCCAGAATTTTCCCCAAACCCAGCCTGAACCTCCCCTGGCACAGCTTGAGGCCCTTTCCTCTTGTCCTGTCCCCTTTGGGAGGGGGGATCAGCCCCTGGCTGGCTCCAACCTCCTTCCAGGGAATTGCCAGGAGCCAGGAGGTGCCCCTGGAGCCTCCTTTTCCAGGCTGAGCCCCTCCAGCTCCTCCCACATTTTTCCATCCACTTTTCTCCCCTCTCCATCCTGTTTTCTCCCTTTTCCATCCCCTTTCTCCCCTCCCCAGCCCCTTTCCCCCCCTCCCAATCCCCCTTTTCCCCCCTCACATTGTTGATCATGAGGTGCATGATGGTCTTTGGCATGAGGTCCCGGATGGATTTGTTGATGATCCCCACGTAGGAATCCACCAGGTTCCGGATGGTCTCCACCTGCCTCTCCAGCTGGGGGTCCATGGAGAAGGTGTTCTCCTGGGCCCCGTCCTCGCTCTCCGTCTGCAACAGCAGGGAATGGTCACCCCTGGGATCAGGGGGGATCAGGGGGGATCCCCCTGCCCCAGCGCGGCTTTCCCGGCCCCATTCCTGTCCTGGGGTAATTCCAGAGCTGTTCCCAGCCCCATTCCTGTCCTGGGGTAATTCCAGAGCTGTTCCCAGCCCCATTCCTGTCCTGGGGTAATTCCAGAGCTGTTCCCAGCCCCATTCCTGTCCTGGGGTAATTCCAGAGCTGTTCCCAGCCCCATTCCTGTCCTGGGGTAATTCCAGAGCTGTTCCCAGCCCCATTCCTGTCCTGGGGTAATTCCAGAGCTGTTCCCAGCCCCATTCCTGTCCTGGGGTAATTCCAGAGCTGTTCCCAGCCCCATTCCTGTCCTGGGGTAATTCCAGAGCTGTTCCCAGCCCCATTCCTGTCCTGGGGTAATTCCAGAGCTGTTCCCAGCCCCATTCCTGTCCTGGGGTAATTCCAGAGCTGTTCCCAGCCCCATTCCTGTCCTGGGGTAATTCCAGAGCTGTTCCCAGCCCCATTCCTGTCCTGGGGTAATTCCAGAGCTGTTCCCAGCCCCATTCCTGTCCTGGGGTAATTCCAGAGCTGTTCCCAGCCCCATTCCTGTCCTGGGGTAATTCCAGAGCTGTTCCCAGCCCCATTCCTGTCCTGGGGTAATTCCAGAGCTGTTCCCAGCCCCATTCCTGTCCTGGGGTAATTCCAGAGCTGTTCCCAGCCCCATTCCTGTCCTGGGGTAATTCCAGAGCCTTTCCCCCCCTCCCAATACCCCTTTTCCCCCCTCACATTGTTGATCATGAGGTGCATGATGGTCTTTGGCATGAGGTCCCGGATGGATTTGTTGATGATCCCCACGTAGGAATCCACCAGGTTCCGGATGGTCTCCACCTGCCTCTCCAGCTGGGGGTCCATGGAGAAGGTGTTCTCCTGGGCCCCGTCCTCGCTCTCCGTCTGCAACAGCAGGGAATGGTCACCCCTGGGATCAGGGGGGATCCCCCTGCCCCAGCGCGGCCTTCCCGGCCCCATTCCTGTCCTGGGGTAATTCCAGAGCTGTTCCCAGCCCCATTCCTGTCCTGGGGTAATTCCAGAGCTGTTCCCAGCCCCATTCCCATCCTGGGGTTATTCCACAGCCGGGATCCATCCAGCAGCACCCCGGGGGTCTCCTCCTCCATCTCCAGGGATCCCCGGGGTGCTCCTGGCTGCCCCCAGGGGTGTCCCAGCCTCGCGGGGATCTGATTCACCTGGTCCTTCTCGGGATAAACCCCCGCCCTCAGGAAGGAGGCTTTCCAGCTGTCCACGTCCTCCTGGGAGTCGCAGGCCAGCTCGATCTGCCGCAGGTCCTTGTACACGTTCCTGCAGGGGAGGAGGCCTTGGGGGGTCAGGGGAGCCCCAAATCCCCGTGAAATCCCGGTGGGAATGCTGGAGAAACCACCCCGAGGGACCCCAGCCTCCAGGAGGAGCTGGGAGCAAGGGAAGGGGAAATGCCTGAAGAGCAGGAGGTGCCCAGGAGGATTCCCCACCTCTGCTCCGTGTTGAAGATGGCGAAGATGTGTTTGGTGGACATGAATCCCTTCTCCACGTCCCTGATTTTCAGATTATCCAAAGGCAGCATGTACTTCTTCTCCTTCTCCTGGGAAAGGGGACGAGAGGGAAGCGGGGATGAAGGCGAAGGAGGGGGAACAAACCCCGAATTTGGGAACTGCACACCCCAAACTCCCGCTGGAAAAGGCCCAAGGGAAGATGCCCGGCTGATCCCGTGGAGCCTGGGATGGGGAATTGCTCTGGGAGGAAGCAGGGACCGCTGTGGGATGGGCCCAGACCCCCCCGAGCCCACCCTGCTCCAGCCCAGCTCCCCAGGAATGCTCTGGAAGGAGCCCGGGAGCCGCTTCCAGCCCGGGGCCGCCGCGACGGCAACATCTGGAATTGTTTAGAGCAGCTCCAGCTCCACTTTTGTCTCCAGATGGTCCCAAAAAGTGACGTTGGCCTTTGTGGCTTCCTTCCCGGGAACTGCCCCCTTCTGGGAATTGTCCCTTCCCAGGAATTGCCCCTTTTGGGAATTGCCCCTTCCTGGGAATTGCCCCTCTTCCTTCCTGGGAACTGCCCCCTTTTGGGAATTGCCCCTTCCCGGGAATTGCCCCTCTTCCTTCTGGGGAACTGCCCCTTTTCGGGAATTGCCCCTTTTCCGGGAATTTCCCCTTTTCCTTCCTGGGAATTGCCCCTTCCTGGGAATTGCCCCTTTTCCTTCCCAGGAATTGCCCCCTTTTGGGAATTGCCCCTTCCTGGGAATTGCCCCTTTTTGGGAATTGCCCCTTTATGGGAATTGCCCTTGCCAGGAATCGCTCCTTTCTCTTCCCGGGAATTGCCCCTTTTTGGGAATTGCCCCTTTCCTTTCCCAGGAATTGCCCCTTTTTGGGAATCGCCCCTTTTTGGGACTCGCCCTTTCCCGGCCCACCCCGAAGGTTTTCGGTGGGGTTCCCCCGGGGCTGAGGGGGCGGGAGGGCCGGGGGGGGCCGTGCCCTGTTGGATTTTTGGGGAGGGGGGTCCGGGAGCGGGGGGATGAGGACAGAGCCTCATTCATCCCGAGGCCGCTCCGCTCCCGAATTGCCCCTTTTTGGGAATTGCCCCTTTCCTTTCCCAGGAATTGCCCCTTTTTGGGAATCGCCCCTTTTTGGGACTCGCCCCTTTTTGGGAATTGCCCCTTTCCCGGCCCACCCCGAAGGTTTTCGGTGGGGTTCCCCCGGGGCTGAGGGGGCGGGAGGGCCGGGGGGGGCCGTGCCCTGTTGGATTTTTGGGGAGGGGGGTCCGGGAGCGGGGGGATGAGAGGGGGGTCGGGGGGCGCTGCGGGGCTTTGCCTTCGCCCGGAAGAGGCCGGAGGGAACAAAGGAAAAGCGGGATGGGATCCCGAGAGCCGCGCCTGGAATTCCCGGGAAATAAACGCTGTGTCCGTGCCTCCTTTCCCTGAGCCTGTGTGGGCTGCGGCCCCCCCAGAGCCCCCCCAAATCCCGGGGAGCCCCCCCACATCCCCCGTGATCCTCCCACCACGGGAGGAGCGGGAGCGAGGGGGAGGAAACGCTGGAAAAGCCAAAATCTCCAGGGAGGGGCTGGAGTTGCCCCGGCCCCCCTGGGGGAAGGCTGGGAATGAGGGGGGGTCTGCACTGAGGAATCCCTGTGGGAATGAGGGGGGGTCTGCACTGAGGAATCCCTGTGGGAATGAGGGGGGGTCTGCACTGAGGAGTCCTTTGGGAATGAGGGGGGGTCTGGAGCAGCCCTGGACCCCTGGAAACCCAAGGAATCCCAGATTCCCTCCCCATTTTCCCTCTGGAACCCCAGGAATCCCGGGTTTTCCCTGTTTTTCTCTCTTGCACCCTGAATTTGCCCCATTCTTCCCCCTGGAACCCCAGATTGTCCCCGTTTTCCCCCGGCACCCCAATTCCCATTTTCCCCCCAGGACCCTAATTCCCATTTTCCCCCCAGGACCCCAATTCCCATTTTCCCCCAGGACCCCAATTCCCATTTTCCCCCCAGGACCCCAATTCCCATTTTCCCCCCGGCACCCCAATTCCCGTTTCCCCCCGGCACCCCCGTTCCCGTTGCCCCCCGGCACCCCCGTTCCCGTTGCCCGGCCGTACCTCCTCATCCTTGTACCAGGAGAGCGACTCGGCCGTGAGCACGAACCAGTACTCCTTGGAGCCGCCCTTCATGATGCTGATGTTGTTGATGGTGAGCCAGCCCCGGCGGATCACCTGCGGCACGCCGGCAAGGCGGGACAGTCACAGCAGGATCCCACTGCAGGATCCCACAGCGATCCCACAGCGATCCCAGAGTGATCCCACAGTGATCCCAGAGTGATCCCAGAGTGATCCCACAGCGATCCCAGAGCGATCCCAAAGTGATCCCAGAGCGATCCCAGAGTGATCCCGCAGTGATCCCACAGCGATCCCACAGTGATCCCAGAGTGATCCCAGAGTGATCCCACAGCGATCCCAGAGCGATCCCGCAGTGATCCCAGAGTGATCCCAGAGCGATCCCACAGCAAGATCCCACTGCAGGATCCCACAGTGATCCCACAGCGATCCCACAGCAAGATCCCACTGCAGGATCCCCCCAGCAGGATCCCCCAGTGATCCCAAAGCAGGATCCCACAGTGATCCCACAGTGATCCCAAAGCAGGATCCCCCACTGATCCAAAATCAGGATCCCACTGCAGGATCCCCCAGCGATCCCCCAGCAGGATCCCCCAGTGATCCCAAAGCAGGATCCCCCAGCAGGACCCCCCAGTGATCCCAAAGCAGGATCCCACAGTGATCCAAAATCAGGATCCCCCAGTGATCCCCCAGTGATTCCCCAGCAGGATCCCCCAGTGATCCCCCAGTGATCCCCCAGCAGGATCCCCCTGCAGGATCCCCCAGCCCTCCCGGTCTCCCCATGCCACAGGAAGCCGGGAGCAGTTTTTGGGGGACACCTGGAGCGTTCCCAGCCCCCAAGGCCGGGTGGGAAAAGCGGGGGGCTCCTGCTCGGGCCAGCGGGACGATCCCAAATTCCCATCCCTGTGAAAGCTCCAGCAGCCCTCGGGGGGGATCCTGCTGCCCCATGGATCCACAGGTGGATCCCAGAGTCCCAGGAACACTGGGAATTGCCCAGGAATTCCACTGGGAATTCTTTTCCAGGATTCTGGGCAGGAGGGACCTGGCAGGGATCCACCACGGATTCCATATCCCAGCACATCCCTGTGCCCCAGCACTTCCCTGGATCCCAGCCCCTCATCCCTGGATCCCAGCCCCTCATCCCTCTGTCCCAGCCCATCCCGGGGCTATCCCAGCCCATCCCAGCCCATCCCGGGGCTATCCCAGCCCATCCCAGGGCTATCCCAGCCCACCCCAGCCCATCCCAGCCCATCCCGGGGCTCTCCCACCCCTCGGGTTAGTGCCAGGGCTCAGCGGGAAGCGCGGCCGGAGCGGGAGCAGCCCCCGGGAAGGGGCAGAGCCGGGTTAGACACGGAGCCTGCCGTGGCTCCACGGGAACACCGAGACCCCCGGGGGTCCCAGGTCCCTCCCAGGGGTGGGGTCGGGGTCGGTTTCCGGCGCGGGAGCCACGGCAGATCCCCGGGGTGAGGAAGGAGCGAAGCTGGAGCTGCGGCGGAGCGCTCCGGGCACGGGAAGGACGGAGAGCCCGGGAATTGCAGGGGGCAGGGGAGGGGGGATTTCACCTCCGAGAGCCCCGTTCCCATCTGGGAACCACCCTGGGATTGGACCCGAGCGGGTTTTAAAGGAACTGGGGGGTGGGAAGGGGGAGAGGCAGGATCAGGGATCGGGAATGTGCAGTGGGAAAGGGATTGGAGCAAAGCCCGAGGGGTCGGGGGGGCTTGGGGGGGTTACTGGGGAAAGGGATCAGCAGGAAAAGGGGCTGAAAGGAAAAAGGGAAAGGGGAGAGGGGGGAATTTTGAGGGGTTACATGGAAAAGGGAGAGGGCCTGTGCAGCCCAGCAGGAGCTGGAGCCTCTGGGAAAATCCCAGGAGCAGCAGGGAGGAAGTTCCTTTAAAACCCACGGATTTTGGTGAGAACAGGGATGGTCTGGGGGCTCGGCAGGGCTCCCACCCCCAATTCCCAGCTCTCCCCCCTTCCCATCGTGATCCCGTCCCGCGGCCGGCGAGGGAACGGCCCTGCCCGGAGCTCTGGGGGTCCCGGGGGTCCCCAGGAACATCTGGGTGCTGCTGAGAGGAGGTGGAAGTGCCTGAGGAGCCGGGAAAAGGCCGGATCTGCGGCGGGGATTCGTGGAACGGGAGGCACAAACCCTCCCGGGGGGGGAGCAGCATGCAGCAGCCCCAGGGAATCCAGGTTTTGGGAGGATAAAACGTTTCACAGCCTGGCACCAGGGAGCTCCCCCTGGCTCTGGCATTCCAGCTCTATCCAGAGGCAGGATCCATGAGATTATCCTGGTTTTCCTGCCCAGGCCACCCCGAGGCTGTAAATCCCAAAGGGGGGGGTTTGGAAAGGATTCCCTCTCAGGCACTTCCACGTTCCTGGAGCGGTGAGAGGCTCCGAGGGGATTGGGACCCCCTGGATCCCCCTCCCTGTCCCAGGAGGGAGGAGCTCCGTGGTGGAATGACAGGGCTTGGAGCAGCCAGGTTGGGAATTCTGGTGTTGGCAGGGCGGGGTTGAACCCCCAAATCCCTCCAAAAAAAAAAGGGAATTTAGGGGGAGAAATAAATCCCAGCCCTTCCCTCTGTGTGTTCCCAAAGGAATCAAAGAAATCTCACCCTCCCCCAGCCATGCTGGGCTGAATCAGAAAGATTTTGGCCTCCTGCTTCCCAAAGTTTGGGAAAACCAGGAGCAACCTGAATCCCAGGCAGGGGCTGGGATCACCCCGAAGCCCCTGCAGCGGGCACAGGGGGCACAAACCCGATTTCCACCTGGCTGCTCCCTCTGGGAATCCCGTCCCCCTCCTCTCTCCATCCTGGGGAGCAGGGGGGTGGCGTTTTTGGGGGTTTTTTTGGGGGTTTTTGGGGATGCTGCTCCTGGCAGGGCCGGCCTCGCCGGGCGCTGTCCCGGCACTGTCCCGCTCCGTGGTACTTACCAGGATCTCCCCCTTTGGGCACGCAAAATTAAGGGGGGAAAAACACAAAAAAAAAAAAAAAAAAAAAAGCAGGAAAAGAAAACACGGAAGGGGACGGAAGTGACAGGAGAAGGAGAGAGCGAGAAGCACAAAAAAAGGGAGGAAAAAGCGGAAAAACAGCAGAAGAAAACCCGTTACATGCTATTAATGATCATTCCCAGCGTTAATCCCTCGGAGCGCCTTCCGCAGGGAGCCAGGCCCGAGGCCGGGGAGGGGGCACGGCCTCACCCCAGCGCTCCCCTGGGAGCAGGATTTGGGGGGGACACGGCTCTGGGGACACCCCGGGGTCCTCCCAGTTCCCAGTGCCTCGCGGGGCTGCGCCTCCCGCCTGCTTCGTCCCGAATTTCAGGCGGGAATTCCGCTGCTTTTCCATGCCCAAACCCGGCCCTGGCTATCAGAGTTTAACGGACTGGGCTTGGATCTCCACGCCCGAGGAGGAGGAAGAGGAGGAGGAGGAGGAATTCCGGGGCTGTACCTGGTTGGGGATCGCTCTCTTCTTGTTGGTCTGCGTGTTCCGCTGCTGCGCGCTGGGAAAAGGGGGAAAAAAACGGAATTTTGAGCGGGGGGAGAGGGGGCTGAGCGAGGGCCACATGCAGGGAGGAGCCCATCCGAAGGGTGGAATTCCAGAGCCCCTTCCCGAGGTTTTTTTGCCCAGGACAGAGGGGGAAGGTGACACCGGGAACTCCTGGCATTCCCAGGACGCGACTCCAGGGGGAGGAGGTTGTGAAACACCCGAGCAGCAGCGGCTGCACATTCCCGGGGGGAATTCCGACCACCAGGAGCTTCCAGAAACACCCAATTCCCCCTGGATCGGGGTCGAGCATTACCTGCACCAGAGGGAAAAGCTACCTGTCTCTCCTGAGCACCGAGGGGGCGGAACCGTTAGTCAGGAGCGGGAACAAAATCCGGGAAATCCGTTAGAATCCCACCGGGAGCCCCGGAGCAGCAGAGGGGGGACGCTCCCACCCCTGGGAAAGGGGATTTGGGGGACCTGGGGAAGCCTCCCTGCCTGCCCCGATCCCAACAGCTCCTCCTGGATCCCTGGGCAGGGGTGATCGGGGTGAACCCACTGAACTGGGAGGAGCAGCTCCAGGATCCCAATTCCAGAGCTCAGCTGGGAGGAGAAGCTCCAGGATCCCAAACCCAGAGCAGAAATGGGAGGAGAAGCTCCAGGATCCAAAGCCAAGGCTGGACTGGGAGAAGAAGCTCCAGGATCCCAAAATCAAAGCTCAACTGGGAGGAGAAGCTCCAGGATCCCAAACCCAGAGCTGAACTGGGAGGAGAAGCTCCAGGATCCCAATTCCAAAGCTCAACTGGGAGGAGCAGCTCCAGGATCCCAAAGCCAAGGACAAGCTCCCAGCTCCCAGCCCCGAGGGGAGCCTCCCCAGACCCCCCAGACCCCGGGGAAGGTGCCGGGATGCCCCGGGGAGGGGGAGCTGCCCCCGGTACCCACCCGGTGGCCACGTGCTGCTCAGTGAAACAGCTGGGGCACGAGAGGATCAGAACAGTCCAGAGACAGAGAGAGGTGATGGATCCAAGGGGAAACAGCAGAGAGCAGGAGGAGAGCAGGGAGTGTGACCGGAGAGGAAAAGAGAGAAAAAAGGGGGAAGAGAGAAAAAAAAAAAAAACCAGGAGGAGGAGTTTGGGAATTTAAGGGGCAGGAGCGGGGGGTGGGCTCCAGGCACCCTGAGCTGGAGTCTGGGGGCTGGAAAACACCAGGAGGAGTCAAGGGAAGGTGGAAGGGAGAGCCCTGCCCCTGGCAGGGGAGAGGATGAGGAGGGACGGAGAGGACAAGGAGCAATTCCTGCTCTGGGACAGCTCCAGGGTGGTTCCAACAGCCCGAACCACCGGGATTCACCCCAATTCCTGAGGCTGGAGCTTTTCCCAGCCCCTTTCCCGCAGCCCAAACCTGAGGGAACCGGGTGCCAGAGGTGCTGGTGGCACGTGGGAGACTCCAGTGTCCCCCAGAATGAAACCACAACCCCCACAGGCCGGGAATGTGGGAATTGTCCCCTGGAACAGAACTCACTTGGCGAAGCCGATGAAATCCTCGTGGTTGGTGTTGATGTAGGAGAGCTCGATGTCGATGAGCAGCAGGATCTGAGGGAAGCAGGAGTCAGGGGAGGGGGGAGTTCCCTCCCCGGGGGGGCTGGGGACGGGCAGGGGGCTGACCTGGTCCTTGGTTTTGCCCTCCCGCTCGCGGATGTGGGTGGTGACGATGCGCTCGGTCTCCTCCCGCAGCCTGGGGTAGGAGCCCAGCTGGAAAAGAGGGAAAGAACTGCTGGGATGGAGCCAGGCAGCTCGGGGGGAGCAGCACCCACCAAAGCCCCCCGAATCCCACCCAATTCCCGCCCCAGGAGCCGCATGGGCTGGAGGGTGTCCCCAAAATCCCGGCCCTTCCATCGGGATCTGCCCAGGGAACGCCAGGAGAGGCCCAGGAATGCCCAGGGTGAGCCCAGATTTTACCAGAGGGGGATTTTTGGGAGGAGGGAGGCGCCGGCAGGAGGGAGGGGGCTGGAATGGTTCCAGTCAGAGAGCCCTTACTGGTGTCACTGGGCTGAGCAGTCCCCACTGGTGTCACTGGGCTGAGCAGTCCCCACTGGTGTCACTGGGCTGACCAGTCCCTTACTGGTGCACTGGGCTGACCAGCACCTTACTGGTGCACTGGGCTGACCAGCACCTTACTGGTCACACTGGGCTGACCAGTCTGTTACTGCTGACACTGGGCTGACCAGTCTGTTACTGGTGACACTGGGCTGACCAGTACCCACTGGTCACACTGGGCTGAGCAGTACCTCACTGTCACTGGGCTGACCAGTCCCTTACTGGTGTCACTGGGCTGACCAGTCTGTTACTGGTGCACTGGGCTGACCAGTACCTTACTGGTCACACTGGGCTGACCAGTCCCTTACTGGTGTCACTGGGCTGACCAGTCTGTTACTGGTGCACTGGCCTGACCAGTACCTTACTGGTCACACTGGGCTGACCAGACCCCACTGGTCACACTGGGCCGACCAGTCCCTTACGGGCGCCACTGGCCTGACCAGTCTGTTACTGGTGCACTGGCCTGACCAGTACCTTACTGGTCACACTGGGCTGACCAGACCCCACTGGTCACACTGGGCCGACCAGTCCCTTACGGGCGCCACTGGCCTGACCAGTCTGTTACTGGTGCACTGGCCTGACCAGTACCTTACTGGTCACACTGGGCTGACCAGTACCTTACTGGTGCACTGGCGCACGGTGTTGATGAGCTCCTGGATCACCAAATCCACGCATTTCAGGCACGGCTCCTTCAGCTTCACCACCTGCTTCTTCACGATGGCCTCGAAGGCCAGGTCTGGCGTGAACAGCCCCGTCCTGGAGCCCAGGGAGAGGGAAAAGCGGGATTGGGATGGGATTGGGAATGTGCCCCACCCCAGGGAGGGATTCCCTGACCCACAGAGCAATTCCCAGCTTTGGGAGAGGCACTTCCTGCTCCCAGGGAGAAATTCTGCTCCTGGAGAGCAATTTCATCCTCAGAAGAGAAAATCCCCCCTCCAGGAGAGCCTTTCCCACCTTTCTCTGGGAATGTGGGCCGGGAATTGTGTCCAGGGAGGATCTGGGAGGGATACTTGCCTCACCCCGTGGATGTTCTTGATGGCGTAGCTGATCTCCCGCCTCAAATCCTTCTCGTCGAATTCCATCTGCCGGGAAAGGGAGTGGGAATCAGGGTCAGGAATCAACCAGGAACCAGGAATCGGGAACAGGAATCAATCAGGAACCAGGAATCAGGAATCAATCAGGAATCAGGAACCCAGAATCAATCGGGAACCACAAATCAGGAATCAATCAGGAATCAGGAACCCGGAATCAATCAGGAATCAGGAATCAGGAACCAGAAATCAGGAATCGATCAGGAATCAATCAGGAACCAGGAATCAGGAACCAGGAACCAGAAATCAGGAATCAATCAGGAATCAGGAACCCAGAATCAATCAGGAACCAGGAATCAGGAATCAATTAGGAACCAGGAATCAATCAGGAATCAGGAATCAATCAGGAATCAGAAACCAGGAACTCAGAAATCAACCAGGAATCAGGAACCAGGAAATCAGGAATCAGGAAACAATCAGGAATCAGGAGTCAATCAGGAATCAGGACTGTCCCACTGCCCAGCAGCCACAGAAGAACCACACCAGAATGAGCCATCCAAGGACGGACCACCTGCCTCAAATCCCGGGATTTTTATGGGATCCTGGGATGGTTTGGGCTGGAAAAGCCTCCAGGGAGAGGGACCCCCCCAGTCCTCACCTTCACGAGCTCGAAGGGGAACCTCTCGTGGAAAATCCGGTTGATCCTGGCGCCCCCGGAGAGCTCCAGAGTGTCCACCTGGTCTCCTGAGCCCTCAATCCGCTTCTCAAAGTCCACCCCGAACTGCTGCACCATCCTGGGCCGGGAAAACCGGGAATGAGGGAGCTCAAATTCCCCAAATTCCTGCAGCCAGGGCGGGAGAAATCCCACTTTTCCTGCGGCGCGGGAGGGTCAGGGAGGGACAGCTCCCACGCTCCCAGGGATGCTCCAGGAGAGGTTTCCCCACCCCTCCCCCGAGCCCAAGAGGAACATTCCCAGCTGGGAAAGCCCAAATCCCACTGGGAATTCCCGCCGGGGAGGCACCCACTGCAGCAAGGCTTTGGTTTTCCTGGCGGGGTCGTCGGGACGGAAGTTCTTGTACTCCTCCACCTCCTTCTCCAGGGACAGCAGCTGGCTCTGCAGCTTGCTCCGCAGCGAGGGCAGCGTCTCCCGGATGTGGTTGGTGAGTTGCTGCCGAGGGATGGGGAGAGCTGAGCCGGGGAGCCCGGAAAAATCTGCTTTTCCAGGTGGGAAGGGGCTGTGCTACCCCGAAATTCCCGCTTTTCCAGGTGGGAAGGGGCTGTGCCACCCAGAAAATCCCACTTTTCCGGGTGGGAAGGGGCTGTGCCACCCGGAAAATCCTGCTTTTCTAGGAACAAATGGGCTGTGCCACCCGGAAAAATCCGCTTTTCCAGGTAGGAATGGGCTGTGCCATCCAGAAAAATCCGCTTTTCCGGGTGGGAAGGGGCTGTCCCACCCCAAAATTCCCGCTTTCCCAGGCAGAAAGGAGCTGCCCACCCAGAAAATCCCACTTTTCCAGGCAGGAATGCAGGAAGGGGCTGTCCCACCCTGAAATTCCCACTTTTCCAGGCAGGAAGGGCTGTCCCACCCCAAAAATCCCATTTTCCCAGGCAGGAATGGGCTGTCCCACCCTGAAATTCCCACTTTCCCAGGCAGGAATGGGCTGTCCCACCCCGAAATTCCCACTTTTCCAGGCAGGAATGGGCTGTCCCACCCCGAAATTCCCCCTTTCCCAGGAGGAAGAGGCTGTCCCACCCCAAAAATTCCATTTTCCCAGGCAGGAATGGGCTGTCCCACCCCGAAATTCCCACTTTCCCAGGCAGGAATGGGCTGTCCCACCCCGAAATTCCCACTTTCCCAGGCAGGAATGGGCTGTCCCACCCCGAAATTCCCACTTTTCCCGGAGGAAGGGGCTGTCCCACCCCGAAATTCCCACTTTCCCAGGCAGGAATGGGCTGTCCCACCCCGAAATTCCCGCTTTCCCAGGAGGAAGAGGCTGTCCCACCCCAAAAATTCCATTTTCCCAGGCAGGAATGGGCTGTCCCACCCCGAAATTCCCACTTTTCCAGGCAGGAAGGGGCTGTCCCACCCCAAAATTCCCACTTTCCCAGGAGGAAGGGGCTGCCTCACCCCAAAATTCCTGCTTTCCCAGGAGGAAGGGGCTGCCCACCTGGTTGAGGACCCTCTGCAGGTGCGGCGTGCCCATGCGCTCGGCCATGTGCCGGTAGGCCGGGTGGGACAGGAAGAACTTGCGCTCGGCCGCCAGCGCGGCGCGGATGTCCTTCTTGCCATCGATGTCCTTCTGGCTCCGGTTCACCACGCCGATGTAGCCTGGCACAGCGGGGACACCGTGGGGCACCCGGGCACGGAATGGCACCCCGGGGCACGGGGAGGGCACGGGGGACACTGGGGGGAGCTGGGGAGGGACACAGGGGACACTGGGGACACGGAGAGAGGGACACAAGGCAGGGGACACTGGGGACACTGGGGACATGGAGAGAGGGACACAAGGCAGGGGACACTGGGGGACATGGAGAGAGGCAGGGAGAGACACAGGGCAGGGGGGGACACTGGGGACACACAGGGTGACCTGAGGGGGACACAGGGGGCACACAGAGAGCCAGGGACGTACACAGGGCAGGGACACTGGGGACACACAGGGTGACCTGAGGGGGACACAGGGGGCACACAGAGTGACCCAAGGGGGACACGGGGGGCACACAGAGTGACCCGATGGGGACACAGGGGGCACACAGAGTGACCCGAGGGGGACACAAGGGACACTGGGGACCCGGGCCAGCCGTACCTCTCCGCAGGGGCAGCAGTTTGTTCTCCAGCACGTCCCGGGCGTCGGTGCCTTCGTCCATCAGGTCCAGCTTGGTGATGACCCCGATGGTCCTCAGGCCTGGGGAGCCAAGGGTTGACCCCAATGAATCCCAGCCAAGCACAACAGGGACCCATGGAACGCAGAGGAACCCCTGGCTCTGCCAGGAGAGGAAGAAGAGGGCGAGGAAGGCAGAGAAGCCCCTCCCCGGGGCCATCCCCATCCCTTTACCCTGCGGATCCACCTCCTTGGCCATCTTGAGCGCGTCCGAGTTGGCCAGGTCCATGTTGGCCGGCGTGACGGCCAGGATGAGGCTGCTCTCCCTGCTGATGAACTGCAGGATCATGTCCCGGATCTGGAACTCGATGTCCTGGGGCTGATCCCCCACTGGCACCTTGGTGATCCCCGGCAGGTCGATCAGGGTCAGGTTCAGCACTGGGGGGGACACACGGGTGGGGTGAAGATCCCCTCCGGAGGCAGATTCCCGATGGATTCGCTGCTGCACGGCCCCAGAACTCCCAGATTTCCCCCGTTTTTCCCGGATTTTCCCTCACCGTGTGGGGAGTACACGCGCAGGTTGATGGGCACGGGGGAGATGCCCTTGTTGGTGCCCGTCACCCGGTCGGTCTCCGCCTCGATCTCCTGCCGAACCTCATCGAAATCCGTGAACTTCTTGGATTTGCAGTGCAGGAACTCGGCATATTCTGGAAGGGGTTGGGAATGTCAGAAACAGGGAATGTTCGGGGGGATGGCGATGGAGCAGGGCAGGGGGATATGGGTGGCTGAGTGGGGAATGTGAGGAAGGGGCTGCAGGACACCCAGGAGGGGCTGCAAGACATGGGGAAGGGGCTGCAGGACATGGGGAAGGGGCTGCAGGACATGAGGAGGGGCTGCAAGACATGGGGAAGGGGCTGCAAGATAAGGGGGAGGGGCTGCAGGGGAATGGGAAGGGGCTGCAGGACATCCAGGAGGGGCTGCAGGACATCGAGGATGGCCTGCAGAACATGGGGAAGGGGCTGCAGGACACAGGGAAGGGGCTGCAGGACACCCAGGAGGGGCTGCAGTATAAGGGGAAGGGGCTGCAGGACATGAGGAGGGGCTGCAGGATATGGGGAAGGGGCTGCAGGACACGGGGAAGGGGCTGCAGCACAGCCAGCTCCCCTGGATCCCAATCTGCCCCAAAAAAGGGATCTCAGCAGCTCTGGGGCTGCGCTGTGGCCGCTGCGATGCTGCAATTTCCTTCCTCCTTCCCTCCGTGCGGGCAGAGCGGAAACCTCGGCGCTGCCAGGGCTGGAATCATCCCAGACACCTCAGCCAGAGCCCTCAGCAACCCTCCCATCGCTCCAAGACCGCCTCTTCCAACCTTCCCTCAGCTCCCAGGAGCCACCGATGGCCCCAGGAGGTCACCAGGGGCCCTGGGATTCACCCAAATCCAGGGATTTTTGGGCAGGAGAAGAGCCTGGCTGGTCAAGGTGAAGGGGAGGAAGGAATTCTCCTTTATATCAGGGTGGCCGATGGTAACCAAGGAAATCTGGCTGGGAAAAGGAGTCACCCCCGTGCCCAGCTCAATGTTCCTCGCTTTTCCTTGGCGTTCCTCCGGCCTCCCCAGCATTCCCAGGGCTCTCCCCCGCATTCCTCCCCGATAAGCAGGAATCTGGGAGCGGGGTGCACACCCCCACGGAGCTCACTCCCTGCTCTGCAGCCCCGTACCCGTCTTGGAGAAGATGAGCTGCAGGATGAGAGGCCGGCGAGTGACGATCCCAGAGCCACGGGGAAGGAAATCCCTGGAAGGGATGAAAGGATGGGTCAATAAATTAATTAATCCTATTGATTTCTCCAGTGCTGGAGAGCCCCAGGGAGGGGGCTGGGAACACAGGGGATCGATTCCTGCTCTCCTGGGGGAGAGAACAGGACACTGCTGGGAGGGCAGATCCCCACGGAAAGCAGGAAATTCCCACAGAATTCCTTCTGGCCTCAGTGCCCGGAACTTTTCTTTGGGAGAATCGTGCCTGGAAAAGGTGGTGCTCCAAGGGCAGCTTTGGGCTGGGGCTGTCACCACCCCCTTCCCGAGCAGGGGACAGGGAAGTGCCAGCTGGGAACAGGGAGTGACAAGTGCCCGGGATCGCCCGGGGAGCGGCTCTGACGGGAACTGCCCGGCCTGGATGTCACGACAACGCCAACAACAACAACACCCCGACGGCGTCACCCCGACGGCGTCACCCCCACGGGGCCACAGCCTTCCCGGCAGAGCCCGAGCCCTGTCCCGGAGCCGGGGTGACAGCCCGGAAATTCGCTTCCTGCCCAACCGGGAGGACAGGTCGGGCGGGACGAGCCCGGGACGGCCCCGGGTGGGAAAAGGTGGAAGGGACCTCGGGGGGCCCCAGCTGGGCCCAGAGGGAATGTCCTGATCCCGACGGGAATGCTGGGCTCAGGGTGGTTCCCTCAAAGCGGGGTCCAACACCTCTGGCTCTGCTGTTCCCTCCTTGTCCCAACCTTGATCCTGGGGAATCCAGGTGATCCCTGGCTCCCAGCCCCAATCCTGGGGGAATCCAGGTGATCTCCTTGTCCCAGCCCTGATCCCAGGGCAATCCAGGTGATCCCCGGCTCCCAGCCCAGGGCAATCCAGGTGACCCCCAGCCCCCATCCCAGGGCAATCCAGGTAACCCCCATCCCAGGGCAATCCAGGTGACCCCCCTGTCCCAGCCCCCATCCCAGGACAATCCAGGTGATCCCCGGCTCCCAGCCCAGGGCAATCCAGGTGATCCCCAGCCCCCATCCCAGGGCAATCCAGGTGACCCCCCTGTCCCAGCCCCCCCCGGGAATTCCCAGCTCCCTCAGCTGGAGGTCACAGGTCCAGGGGAAAGGAGGGGACTCCGGGAAGGACAGGGACGGGTGGCAGGTGCCACCCAGCTCCGTGTCCCCGCGTCCGGCCCGGCAGGATCCGGTGACGCGCGAAGGAGCCCCGGGACGTCACCTGCCCGGATCCTGCCGCCTCCCACCTGGGCCCAGGTGTGACCAGGGCCAGCAAAGGGACAAAGGGACAAAGTTCTCAAGGTGAAGGAGCACGGTGGGAACTTCCCCGTGCCAGGAAAATCCCTGGGGAAACACCTGAGCGCGTTTCCATGTCTCCAAAACACCAAACGCTGGTTCCACCTCACTCCACTCCACTCACTTCCCATTCCTGACGGAATTCCCGGGATTCCTCTGGCCGTGGCTCTCACCAAACCAAGGCAAATCCCACGGATTCACCCCCGGACCCCTCCAGCCCCCCAGCCCTGGGTCCGTCCCTCGGGATGGGTCGCTGCCCTCGTCCCGCTCCCCTGGGATTCAGCTCTCCCTGTGGCCCCAAATCCCACTGATCCCAAACCCTGGGGCTCAGCCCCATTCCCCTGGGATCCCCAGCCCGGGGTGAACCCCGGCACAAGGGCTCATAAAGCCCCATTGAGGTCAGGGATTGTCCCCACCCCCGGGGGACAACGGCTCCATTGTCCCCCAGGCCAGTGACAGCTCCGGGAAGGGCTGGGACGTCAGGATTTGGCAGAGCAGGGCCGGGACAAGGCTCCAAAGAGGGATGTTGGGGCCACGAGGAATCCTGGTGACCATCCCAGGTCGTTCCCTTGGTGCTTCTCCCACTAAATTGGGGGATTGAGGCGCTCCAGGCCCCCCAGCACCAATCCCAACCCCCTCAAGGATGTCCCCATGAGGCCAGACCCTTCCCCATGGGGAAATTCCAGCTCAATTAGGCTAAGGCATGGATTTAGAGGGTTCCCAGCCCAATTCCAGGTCCCTCAGGATTATCTTCCCGTGTATTTTGAGGGTACAAAACCCACAGAAAGAGGAGCAGGGCCTCCCAACACGGATCCAGGGCTTCCTGGTGGCTCGGAAAAACCGAAATAAAGCTCCAACAGCTGCAAAAACCCAGAGAATCAACCCCCCAGGGGCAGTTTCCAAGCCTGGCTCCATGGATCCGTGCAGATCGTTGGGACAGTGGGAACAGCCCCGGGGCCCTGGCTCATCCCAGCTGGAATTTGTGATCCAGAGAGAAAACCCTGTTCAGCCATGCCGGGGTGGGAGCCCCAAAACTGCCCCTAAAAGCTGGGATGGCAATGGTCAGGCCAGCATTCCTCACTGTCCCATTCCCAAGGACACCCCTGGGGTGTAATTAACCCTAATTAGCACAAGCTGCACGACGAGGTGGGGAAGGATTCCCGGATGGATGGATCCGGCTGCGGCGACATAAAGGGGTTTAATTATCAGGGATGCTTTTCCAGCAGCGCTGTAATTAAAGGCTGCCAGAATTCCCAGGAATTCAGGATGGGGAACGACTCCACCGTTCCACCCCTGAGTGCTGGAAAAGCCCAAATCCAGGCTGGGAATCCGTTTAGAAGGGAGAAGTGATGGATCCCAGCCCGGATTGGGATAAATGCCACGGGAGGGGAGGGATCCAGTGGAGAAAGCTCCCAGTGGGGGCATTTCCACGGGGGAAAAGATGTCCCAACCAGCCTGAAACAGCGGGAAAACCACGTGATGGTTGGGAATTTTGGGAATGCAGAGGTTGAGGGGAGACACCAGGGGAAGGAGGCTCCTGTGGGTGCCTCAGGAAGTGACAGCCCCGCAGCGAGGGGCAGGAGAGGACGGAGCCACGGATGGGGATGATGCGGACAAAGGGGCAGAGCTCTGCCCCAGGCGGTTTTTGCGGATTTTTGGGATGACCCCTCCGCCTCGCCGGGAGGGCGGCGAGCTCTGCTCCCCGTTATCGGCGCGGCCACGCTCGGCTCCCGGGCCCATCCCAGCACCGCTCCTATCTCCGGGGCGCAGCCCCACGGTGAGGACGATGACGGTGGTGGGGAGGAAGGCCCACGCAGCTCAGCATTCCCAAAGAACCCCGGGGTGGCGGGTGGGATCCCAGGCACCGTCCCCGGGCACGGAGCGAGAACCGGGGAGCCCGCAGTGCGCACGGAACCCCCGAATCCTTTCGGCACCCGCTCACTCCTATCGCGATTGACCGCCGTGACCCCAACCCCGCCCCGCCCCGCCCCCGTTCGGTGCCGCCTTTCCCGGCGCCGCCGCCGCCGCTCGGGCCCCGGCACCGGCGCGGCCCTTGCGCCGTTTGCGCGGCCGCTGCGCCGTTTGCGCAGCGCGGGCCCCGCTCCGCTGGCCGCGCCCTTACGCCGCCGCTATTCCCGAACGCTCCCTACGCCCGTG
>JAGGNK010008215.1:20799-52251 GCA_017590115.1 Montifringilla adamsi | reverse complement strand
ATCTGGGTGGGACTGGGATCTGGGGGGGACTGGGATGCTCGGGGGGGATCTGGGTGGGATTGGGGTGCTCAGGCAGCGGGATCTGGGTGGGATTGGGATCTGGGTGGGATGGGGATCTGGGTGGGATTGGGATCTGGGTGGGACTGGGGTGCTCAGGCAGTGGGATCTGGGTGGGATTGGGATGCTCAGGCAGCGGGATCTGGCCAGGATTGGGATCTGGGTGGGACTGGGATGCTCAGGGAGGGATCTGGGTGGGACTGGGGTGCTCAGGCAGCGGGATCAGGCCGGGATCCCGGTGCCGGTGTGATTTGAGTGCCAGCATTCGGGCACAGCAGGATTGCGATGCCCAGCAGGATTCCGGTGTCGGGGCTGGTGGTGCCAACCCCCCCCGGTCCCGAGCCCACCCCCGCCCCCTCTCCCACCCCACATTCGGGGTGGCGCAGACGCTGCCCGTCATCAACATGGAGGACGCCTTCGTGGGCATCTGCCTGCACGCGCTGGGCGTGGGCGTCACCGACCCGCCGCCCGGCGCCTTCACCATGTACCGGCTGGACTACGAGCGCTGCCGCTTCTCGCGCCTGGTCATGGTGCACCACTACGGGCCCCGGGAGCTGCTGCAGGTCTGGCCGCACTTCCGCAACGCGTCCCTCAGGTGTCCCTAGGGCGGGGACGCGCCGGGCTCCGACGGTGCCCCTGGCCGCTGGTGGCACTGGGAGCTGCTGGCTGTGACTGGGATCTCCTGGTGGCACTGGGATCCACTGACTGTGACTGGGATCTCCCAGTGTTACTGGGATTCCACTGGCTGTAACGGCGCAGACGCTGCCCGTCATCAACATGGAGGACGCCTTCGTGGGCATCTGCCTGCACGCGCTGGGCGTGGGCGTCACCGACCCGCCGCCCGGCGCCTTCACCATGTACCGGCTGGACTACGAGCGCTGCCGCTTCTCGCGCCTGGTCATGGTGCACCACTACGGGCCCCGGGAGCTGCTGCAGGTCTGGCCGCACTTCCGCAACGCGTCCCTCAGGTGTCCCTAGGGCGGGGACGCGCCGGGCTCCGACGGTGTCCCTGGCTGCTGGTGGCACTGGGATCCACTGGCTGTAATGGGATCTCCCAGTGTCACTGGGATCCACTGATTGTAACTTGGATCTCCCGGTGTTGCTGGGATCCACTGGTGTCGCTGGGAGCCGGTGGCTGTAACTGGGATCTCCAGGTGTCACTGGGATCCACTGGCTGTGACTGAGATCCACTGACTGTAACTGGGATCTCCCAGTGTCGCTGGGATCCACTGACTGTAACTGGGATCTCCTGCTGTCACTGGGATCCACTGACTCTTAACTGGGATCTCCCGGTGTCACTGGGATCCACTGACTAACTGGGATCTCCTGGTGTCACCGGGATCCACTGGCTGTAACTGGGATCTCCTAGTGTCACTGGGATCCACCGGTGTTACCGGGATCCACTGTCTGTAACTGGGATCTACTGACCGTAACTGGGATATCTTGGTGTCACTGGGACCCACCGGCTGTAACTGGGACCTCTCTGTGTCACTGGGATCCACTGGAGTCACTGGGATCTCTCCTGTAACTGGGATCCACTGGAGTCACTGGGATCTCCCGGCGTCAGCCCGTGCCTGGTCCTGGCTGCGGAGCAGCCGCTGAACCTCGGCGTCCCCCCGGGACGTTCCTGTCCCTCTGAGCCTGGAGCTGCTGCTCCATCCCTTCACCTGTTGTTTGCTTATCGAGGATCGATCAGGGCCGGGATCCGCCCGGATCTGGGATCCACCACGCCGCGTTAACTTATATCCAAAGTTTTTAATAAAAGGGCTGGAGCCTCGTCCGTGCCGGTGCCGCCATCCCAATGGATCCGGGCCGGGAAGGGGCCCTGGCGCCGGAATGTGCCTCGCTCTGGGCAGCATTCCCGGTGTTTGCCAGGCCGTGCCCCGCTCCAGGTGCCGTTCCCAGTGCTTCCCAGGATGTGCCACATTCCAGGCATTGTTCCCGGTGTTTGAGGGGCCATTCCTGGTGTTTGAGGGGCCGTGCCCTGCTCCAGGTGCTATTCCCGGTGTTTGCCAGGCTGTGCCCCGCTCCAGGTGCCGTCCCCGGTGCTTCCCAGGATGTGCCACATTCCAGGCATTGTTCCCGGTGTTTGAGGGGCTGTTCCCAGTGATTGAGAGGCCGTGCCCCACTCCAGGTGCCGTTCCCGGTGCTTCCCAGGATGTGCCACATTCCAGGTGCCATTCCTGGTGTTTGAGTGCCCCACTCCAGGCATCATTCCCGCTGTTTTCCAGGGTCCGGAACCACCGGCACAAGATTCATCCAAAGGAGACACAAGGCCCCAGTTCAACCCCAGTTCGGCCCCAGTTTGGTCCCAGTTCAACCCCAGGACTCTGAACTTAAGGGGTTTAAGGGACAAATACTTGGAATTTAGTTTTGTTTTTTTTATGAGAACCCTCCCAGTGTTGGGGTTTGGAGGTGCAGAACAACGTATTGGAAGCCCGAACCATCCCAAATTTTGGGTTTATTCACCTCTTGACCCCCCTCCCTCCCAACCCCCGACCCCTTCCCCAAAAAAAATGAAACCACCAAAGCCAGAAAATACCGAAAAAAGCTCCTTTTTAACGCACTTCACAAAAGCAGAACAACGAGGGCCCGTCCCCCAGCCGGGGCCTGGGAAAAGGCTCCAGAATTGGATTGACTTCCCCGAAAAAAAAAAAAACCAACCAAAAAACAAAATAAAACAAAAACGAATAAAACCCCAAAAATAATAATAATAATCCTATTTAGACCAAGTCGTCGTGGCAACTACGACCCATTAAATAGAGGCCCAGGGGCGGCGGGCGCGGGGCGGCCGCCGGTGACGGGTCACACAGAGCAACGGGGCGGGGGGAAAAGGGGGATAAAACCCGGAGGATCCCGGGGGCAGCGCGGCGGGACACGGGGGTTTATCTGTACTGGTAACTCATGCTGTGCTCGTTCCTGCCGTATCCGCCCTGGGACGCCTGGTAGGAGCTGGGGGGGCCGCTGTAGTTCTGGGAACCCGGGGAGTTGTAGTTGGACTGGGAGGAGTATCCACCTGCGGAGAGCGCCGGGAGGAGGAGGAGGAGGAGGAAGGAATTAGGGTGGCCGTGGAGCTGGAGCAGGGCCCCAAACCCGGCGGCGTGGGGGTGTCAATACTGACCTGCCTTACCTTGGTACGAGGAGCCCCCGCCCCCGGAGCCCCCGTAGCCCCCGTGGGAGCCCGAGTTGTAGGAGCCGCCCCCGGAGTAGTTGTTGCCGCCGCCGCCGCGGCCGCTGTTGCCGCTGTAACCTGGGAATGGGGAAAAAGTGGGGATGAGGATGTGGGCAGGGACCCCCAGCACCCTCAGGGCACTCAGTTCAACTAAGCCAAGCCCCCCTCGAGACTCTGGAATTCCAGGAGGATTTGGGTACGAAGGGATCTTTATCTGACCCTGGCAGGGGCATTCTGAGCCTTGGATTATCCCCTAGGAATGTGCCCTGGGCTGGGCACCCACCCCCTCTGTCCCCTCTCCCTGTCAGACTCATCCCAGCTCCAGCCCCAAATCCCTTTTTTAAGCCAAACCTCCCGTTATTCACAGCTCCAGCCCCAAATCCCTTTTTTAACCCAAACTTCCCCTTATTTGCAGCTCCAGCCCCAAATCTCTCATTTAACCCAAACCTCCCATTATTCACAGCTCCAGCTCCTGGGAGGGGCAGGAAGACCCCCCTGGAGCTCCCTCTGCCTGCCCCAGCCCAGAGGGGTCACCAGGGTCCCCTCCAGCTACTGCAGAGACAACCCTGAAACAACTTTGACCCAACTGTGGGATCAAACCCAACCTCAACCCTTAACTCCAAACCTCTCCCACCCACCGCTCCCCCTCTCCACTCACTGTATTTGCTCTCATAGTTGTAGTCGGAGCCGCCGCCGGGCGAGTTGTAGGAGTTGGAGTAGGAGTAGCCACCCTGGCCGTGGCCGTAGCCTTTCTGCTTGCCCTGCCCGGGGCCGTAGCCGCCGTACTGGCCCTGCCCGTAGGGCTGCTGGCCCTGGTGGGTGCCGTAGCCGGAGCCGTACGAGGCCTTCTGGCCGCCACCGTGCTGCTGCTTCTTGCCGCCGTGCTTGGGCGGCGCGGGGGCCGTGTAGCCGTCGCCGCCCTGGTAGTAGGAGCCGTAGCCCGAGGAGCCGCCGCCGCCCCCCGAGTTGGAGTGGCCACCGTTGCTGTAGAACTGGCCTGGACAGAGAGAGGAGGGTCAGTGATCCCGGGGGGTTCAGCCCCTCCGGAGGGGAGGAGGGTTTGTGAGGCTGAGCGTGGTCCGGAGCTGATGGAGACCCCTGAGCTCGCCGGGAACACAGTGGGAGCCCCCCAAGTGCAGAACCCCCCTGTGGGATCTGTGCCTGTGATTCCACTCCCATCCAGACCCCCCATCCGGTCCCATCCTTGTGATTCCAGCAGGATCCATCCCTGTGATTCCAGCAGGATCCATCCCTGTGATTCCAGCTGGATCCATCCCTGTGATTCCAGCAGGATCCATCCTCTGGATTGATCCATCCCTGTCATCTGGACTGATCCATCCCTGTGATTCCAGCAGATCTCCCAGCTGGATCCATCCCTGTGATTCCAGCTGGATCCATCCCTGTGATTCCAGCAGGATCCATCCTGTGATTCCAGCAGGATCTCCCATCTGGACTGATCCATCCCTGTGATTCCAGCAGATCTTCCCATCTGGACTGATCCATCCCTGTGATTCCAGCAAGATCCCCCATCTGGATCCATCCTGGGCCTCCCTCAACCCTACAAAGTCCAAACACCATCCCGGAGTGCGATGCTCTGGAGTGAGGGAGAATCCTGCTCCAGGAATGAGGAATCCACATGACTGCACCGTTTATCTCCCTGGGATTTGGGTAATTCCATCTGGGAGTTCATCTGGGTTCGATTTCATCTCTTCAGGGTCCCACAGCTGAACTCTGAGTGCTTCTTTTCCTGCCCAATTCCTGCCATTCCATGGAGAACTGGGAGCATCCAAAACAAAACTTATTTTTGAGGGAAACAAAAGCCACTGGAATCTAAAACCCCGTGGGATCAGGAGGGATCTGCCAGCAGCAAAACAGGGCAGAATTTGGTTAAAAAGGATCCAAGGAGTGAAATTCCACGTGCTTCACTTCTACAGTTCCATGTGGAACACCCAGACTGATCCCAGGTGAATCCCAGCTCCATCCCCAAATCCCGTGGCTGTGCTGCCAAGAGCTTCTGGAAGATTTAAATTCTGGGATCCATTAATTCTGGGATCATTTAGTGGATTCTCTTCCATGTCCCCTTTTCCACGTGAAGATTTTATTCCTCTTCCACAGAAAATCCCGGATTCACTCGGCAGAAACGAGGCTCTGGAATAAATTTATCTCCAAGGTCGGAGCAAAACTTGTCTCTGCTGGAGCAGAGTCCCCTTGGGCCATCCCAGTGGGAAAATCCTGGGGTTTGGATCCAGGAGTGGGGGGATTCAGGCAGCAGAGCTGGAAGTGGAGCTCTCCCACCTCAAGAGTCCCGGGTTTTCCACTTTATCCCAACATTCCGAGCGTAATTCCAAAGCTTTCATGCTTGACACGGGATTAGCTGTGATTTTCCCCAAATCAGAGCTCAGGGATAGAAATATCCAGCAGCACGTGGTGGCTTGGGAAGGGCAGTTTTTCCACCTGGGAGAGGGGCTGGGGTGGGAGGGATCCTAAGGATCATTTCTGGATCCTCCAGGATGGGATCTGTCCCCTGGATAAAGAGTCAGGACCTCCAACAATGGTTGTTATTTTTGCAAAAAAAGGGGATAATTATTATTACAAATATTTTAAGGATCCACTGAACCCCTTGGACTCCCTCAGTTTAAACCTGGAGCTTCCTTTTCCTTCTTTTTTTGGTTAAATTATGGAATTATCTCAAGGCCCTCAAAGATGGGAACCACGTTGCCACCAAATCCAGCAAAGACAACTTTCAAACCCAAACCACAAGGAATAAAAGACCAAAACACTCGGAATTTGACGGGTTCTGAGACTCAAGCCGATTCCAAAATTCCCCTCAGTTCCTGATTTTGGGGATATTTCATTCTCCAGGTGATTCCAGCACTCTGAGGAAGCATTTTGCTCCAAGAGCCCATTTCCATGGCAACCATGGATTTCCCAAAGCATCCAAGACATTCCCCAATGCCTGGATATTTATCGGATCGGGATGGGAGCACAGGAACAATTCCCAGAGCCCAGTGTGGTTCAAAGGATTTGCTTCAGCACACAGGCAAATCCAAGCATTCCAGCAAATCAGGGAATTTCACACCTTTAAAAGGCTGGGCTGGACCAGATCCATGTGGAAAAATCTTCCCAACACCCAGAGGGGTCTGACCCAATCTCTGGGATTTATTAAAAGGTTTGGATTTTGTAAGAAAAAAACCTTGCTGTAAGCTAAGACAGAATTGATGAAAACGCTTTGGTTTCCTTAAAAACCAAGAACTGATAAAAAAAAAAAGCTCCTCTCCCTTGAGCCATTTTCCTGGGAAATTTTAGTCCCCATCACGATGACACCTGTTGGGATTTTGGGTGGAAAAAAGGACTTACTGTAGCCAGCAGTGGCGGAATTCCCTCCGTAGCCGTAGCTCCCGTACCCAGCCCCTGGAGAGGAAGGAAATGTTGGAATAAACAGAGATTCCAAGGGTGAAATGTCCTGAATTTGGGGGGGGCCATTTCCCCATGGAGGGCTCCAGGAAATCCAACTGACATGGACACAACACCAGAGGGGGATTTGTTCCCTCACAGGGATTTGGGGGGCTCTGGAACATCCAGGAGCCACGGACACAACACCAGAGTGGAGGAAGAGGGGTCATTCCCCTGCAGAGAGTTCTGGAACCTCCAGGTGCCATACCAGGGGGGAAGGCTGATGCCCAGGGGTGCTAGGGGGGTCTGAGCCCCCCCAGGTGTGCTGCTGGCCCTCACCTGTGTTCATGTAGCCGCCGTGGTTGCCGCCGAAGCCGCCCCGGCCTCTCCCCCGGCCCCGGATGTTGCCGCCCCGGCCGCGGCCCCGCATGTTGGGGGGTGGGGGGGCCTCATTGTGCATGGGGCCCCCCCCCATGCCGAAGCCCGGGTTGTGCTGCTGTGGGGACAAGGAGAGGGGACAGAGGTGTCACTTGGAGCTGGGGTGAGGGATTTCCCAAAAACCTCCTGAAGCAGAGCCCCAGGATGCAACAAGAGCTACTGAGGTGGAACCCAAATTCAGGCACCTCCAAATCCAGAGGTTTTCTGCTGCAAAACCTGACGGGTTTTGTGCTTCCAAGCTGTTTGCTCTGCTCCCAGAAAAGGATCAAACCCCAGAGCCAATGGCTGGTGAGTTACACCCCAGAGTTAGATCCCAGGTCTTTTCCCATTCCAGACCACTTCCCATCAATCTTTTCCTGTTTTAGATCAGTCCTGATCAGTATTTTCTGATCTTGGCCTGGTTCCCATCAGTCTTTTCCCACTCCAGACCAGTTCCCATTCCAGACCAGTTCCCATCAGTCTTCTCCTGCTTTAGACCAGTTCTGATCCGTATTTTCTGATCTTGGCCTGGTTCCCATCGGTCTTTTCCCATTCCAGACCAGTTCCCACCACTCTTCCCATTCCAGAGCTGCGGGATTGGGGATTTCACTCACTTTGACTGGGAATTTGGGGCCACCCCTGGCTGGAACAGGGGCTCTTTTCTTCTTGTTTTGCTCAATGGCAACGGGAGCATCTGGGAACAGCTTCTCCAGCGCGGCCAGCGCCGCGTAGGCTTTGGCCACCTTCTTGTTTGAGCCAGCACCTTGGAACTTCTGCCCGTCCACCTCCACCTTGGAAAGGGATGGAACCACACATTGAAGTGGGAAAGGGCAGGAAAAGATGGCAGACCTACAGGGAATCCCAGAACTGGAAGTGTCACAGGCTGTCCCTGCCTAATAACGAGCTTTAAAAGGTTTCTCCCAAGCCAGACCTCTTGGATTTGATGATTTAAACTCGTGGGAGGGGATGAGGTGGCTTTCCATGCTCTTTTCCCACCCGAGGAGCTCTGGATTGGAGCTGCTGGGAAGGGCAGGAGGTGCTGTGTCCCCTCACCTCCATGACAAAGCGCTTGTCGTGGCTCCCGCCCGTCTCTGAGATCAGCTCGTACTTGAGCCCGCGTCGCTTCTCGTTCAGCTCCATCACCGGGTTCTTCCCGTGCTTTGTCAGGATTGGTCCCTGCTGCTTCACGTTCTGCAGGCACAGAAAGGCTGGGTGAGCCCCAAAACATCCCCACTTCACACGGAGCTGCTCCCCAAGTTTTTTGGGAAGGACACCCAAGGAGCCACTTCCGCCTCCTGCTTTCGCCAGGAGTGACCCAAAACCAACAACAGCACAGCTGCCACGGTGCCACGTGTCCCGTGCCACGTCCCCCCACCCACCTCAGGGGTCTGATCCGAGGGGGGTGAGGCTGCTGTGGGCGTTGACACCGTTTCCACCACGGGCGGAGGAACCACCACCACCGGCTTCGTCTCCGTCTCCTCCGCCGACTCGTCGCCCTTGCTGGAGTCCTTGCCTTCCACCCCGGTGGGCAAACCCATGTCCTGCAGCACCTGGAGGGCAGCAGGGAGGTCAGGAGCCGTGCTCCAGCACCACCCACTTGGGAAAACACTCCAGGAAGCTGCTCCAGGCTTTTTATTGACTCCTCTGGTGCTCAGCATTCCCGAATCCTGCGGGCACTCAAGGGGACACTTGAGGCTGGGAGCTCCTGGTGCTGCTCCCACCCCATCCTGGAGCTTCTGTTGCTTTTCCCATTCCCATTCCCATTTCAATCTCCATTCCCATTCCCACTCCCATTCCCACACTCACCTTCACAGCCACGTGAAGCTTCGCCGTTTTCTTGGATGGCCCCGAGGCCTCGAAGGTGCTGCCGTCGATCTCCACGGACATGGTGAAGATGGGAGCGTGCACGGGGCCGGTCTGGGACACCAGTTTGTACTGGAGCCCTGGTTTGAGCTGGTTCAGCTTCATCAGCGCGTTCATGGCCTGTGGAGGCTCCAGCTTTTCCTCTGCACGGGGGGAAAAACAACACCAAGAGTTTGTGGGTGTTTGGCGGCTCCTTTGAAGAAGCAAAACTGATTCCAGGCCGGTATTTTCCAGTTTGGGGCCAGGTTTAATTGGTGTTTTTTAATTTCAAGCCAGTCCTGATAGGTGTTTGCTAATTCCAGACCAGTTCCCATGGGTCTGTTCCCATTCCAGACCAGTTCCCACCAGCCTTTTCCAATTGCAAATCAGTTCTGACCAGTCTTTTCCCACTTTAGACCAGTCCTGACCAGTCTTTTCCCACTTTAGATCAGTCCTGACCAGTCTTTTCTGATCTCAGACCAGTTCCAATTGGTCTTTTTCTCTTTTTAGACCAGTTCCCACTGGTCTTTTCTCATCCCAGACCACTTCCCATTGACCTTTCCCAATTCCAGAGCAGTCCCCATTGATCTTTTCCAATTCCACACCAGTTCTGACTGGTCTTTTCCTATTTCAGGTGAGTTCCCACCAGTCTTTTTCACCTCCCAGACAAGTCCTGACCTTTTCCTCCTTGGTTTCAATTCTGCCCAGCACAAATCTCCCACTTTTAAGTTGTTTTATCCATCCCCACACCCTGCACCCCCTATCTACAGCCCCCCCAAGCCCCCAGTCCTGCACTGTACCCCCAATTTCCACCCCATTTCCCCCCAGGCCGTACCTACCTCTCGTTAACTCAATACCTTTTTTCTGAATCTTCTTTTTCTTTTTGCTGGGGGATTTCTCCTCCCCATCCTCCTCCATCGGCCGTTTCATGGGGGTCACGGCGTACGTGGTGCTGGGCGGGATCTGAACTGCAGCAACGAGCACAAGCACTCCCTAAATCCCTTGTTTTCCACCCAAATCCTCAGGATGGGATGCGGGGCCGTCCCCTCCCAGTACGTACCAGTATAATCGACTGGGTTCTCGTTCTTTGGTTTCTTGGGCATTTTGGAGGGCAGGGGATCCATGCCCAGGACCTTGTGGAGCTGGCCGAAGGCGGCGAGCCGCAGCGCGTGCTGGGGACAGGAGCGGGGGTCACCGGGAGCTGCCGGAGACCCCCCTGCTCGCAGCCCCACACAGCCCCCCTGCACCGATCCATCCTCAGCGGGGCTCTCCCACTGAGTCTTTTTGGGGACTTTCACCCAAAAAGGGGCGTCGGGACAATTCACTACTCAACACCTGATTCTTTGCTCTGGGTGGCCAAACTATGGGGCCCACGCGGGTGGCCTGGTGGGGTGACCGTGGCACCGAGTGACCACAGCACTGTGTGGCCATGGTGCTGAGTGACCACGGTGCTGAGTGACCACAGTGCTGAGTGACCACAGGTCTAATCTATGGTGGCCGAGGGAGCTGGGAGCGGAGCGAGCCGGGGATTGGGAAGGGCCGGATGGAGGTCACACTATACCTGAGCACTCTGTGTGATATCTTCCCTTTGTTGTCTGTCTAGATGCCCAATAGCATCAGTGGCTTCTTTTTCACAAGGGTCATAAATACCAGAACCATCTGAAGGCAGGAAACAAGGAAGATATGCAGAGAATTATCCCGGGTCTCTACCCTAAATTCCCTGGGGCAGCTCCGAAGGCGCGGCTCGCCGGGATTTCTGTGGGATTGGCCGTGGGAATGGCACTCCCCGGGAGCCAAACTCTCTCTACGGGGCTGAGGCGGCTCCAGAGCACGGCAGGGCCGGGAATCTCCGCGTGCCCGTGGGGATGGAGGGGGGCTCCCGACCGCCGGCACCCCCCGCGCTCCTCCCGGCTCCGCTCCCGCGGGAACGCCGCAGCCGGAGCTCACCTGGCCGGAGCTCACCTGGCATGACGATGCCCGAGGCCAGGCACTCCAGCACCCGGCGCAGCGCCTCGCCCGCGCCCATGGGCCGGTTGGCCGTGCCGATGGACTTCTCACACAGCAGCTCCAGAGGCTGCAAGGGAAGCAGGGAAGTGAGGGCAGGGAGAGGGAGCCCGGAGAGGGGCCTGGAAAAGGGATCCTAGAGAGGGACCTGGGAAAGGGATCTGAGGAAATGGACCCCTGGAAAAGTGATCCCTGGAAAAGGGATCCGAGAGAGGGACCTGGGAAAGGGATCCCAGAGAGGGACTGGGAAAGGGATCTGAGGAAATGGACCCCTGGAAAAGGGATCCCTGGAAAAGGGATCCCAGAGAGGGACCTGGGAAAGGGATCTCAGGAAATGGACCCCTGGGAAAGGGACCCCTGGAAAAGGGATCCCAGAGACGGACCTAGGAAAGGGATCCCAGAGAGGGACCTGGGAAAGGGATCCAAGGAAATGGACCCCTGGAAAAGGGATCCCAGAGAGGGACCCTGGAAAAGGGATCCCAGGAAATGGACCCCTGGAAAGGAGACCTGGGAGAGGGATCCCAGAAAGGGACCCTGGGAAAGGGATCTGGGAGAAGGGCCCCAAAAAAGAGATTCTGGCACAGGGACCCCCTGGAATGGCACTCCAAAAGGGATCCTGGGACAGGGACCCCAGGAAACACGCCGGGAAATGGGATCCCTGGAAAGGGATCCAAGGAAGGACTCCAGAGAAGGAATCTGGGAGCAGCTTCTGGTGCCCAAAGGAGGAGAGGAGCCAGGCTGTGGAACGGGTGAATGGATAAAACAGTTTGATAACAACATGATTTGGTAATTAATATAACAGGCTGATGATGTGACTTGATAAGATAAAGTTGTTTGATAACTGATAAAACCGTTTGTTAGTTGATAAAGGAAACTGATGATGGTATTTGAGGACAGCATGGTTTGGTAACTGATAAAGTGATTTGATGATTGATAAAAGCATTTGATAACAAAACTTGAAAATTAATAAAAATATTTTAAAATGACAATTTGATACTTAATATTTATGATAACGTGACTTGATAATTTATAAAACAATTTGACAATGATAACGATGTGGTTTGATAGCTAATAAAACAATTTGATAGTAACAGGACTTGACAGCTGATAACACTGACAACAATGTGATTTGGTAGCTGAGAAAATGTTTTGATAATAATGTGATTTAATAATTGATAAAACAATTTGATAGTAAGGTGAGTTGATAACTGATAAAGCAATTCAGTAACAACCTGAGCTGATAACTGATAAAGCAATTCAGCATCAAGGCGAGCTGATAATCCATTACCAATTTGATAACAATGTGAGCTCATAATTAGCTGACAACTGATAAACCCACTCGCACACAGACATTTGATTTGTGTTTCTAAGTGCAGAGAAGCCGTCCATCCACAGAAATCCCCAACCTGGGAAAGGGGACGTGCCTGGAACCTTGGGAAAGAGCAGAGCTGCACTGGGAGAAAGGCCGCCAACCCCCCCGGAAGGGGAAAAGGGGAATTACCCATCCTCTGAGCGGGGCCCAGGTGGGAACGCGCGTGCACAGGTCCCGCAGCACCCGGATGACGATGACGCACGACTTCAGCCCGTTGGCCCTGGCCTGGAAGCGGAACCAAACCAGACAGGGGTTCACCGAGCGCCCGCCCGCGCCGCCGACGCTCCCTCCAGGTGCTGCTTTGCCGAGGGGAAAGCCGGAGCCTGGGCCCGCGCCCGGAGCCGCGCCGCGACAGCCGAGGCTTGGCCAAAGTCTTAGCCAAGGTCCTAGCCAAGGGGTTGGCCAAGGCCTTAGCCAAGGAGTTGGCCAAGGTCTTAGCTAAGGGCTTAGCCAAGGAGTTGGCCAAGGTCTTAGCTAAGGGCTTAGCCAAGGGGTTGGCCAAGGCCTTAGCCAAGGAGTTGGCCAAGGTCTTAGCTAAGGGCTTAGCCAAGGAGTTGGCCAAGGTCTTAGCTAAGGGCTTAGCCAAGGGGTTGACCAAGGGGTCGGCCAAGGTCTTAGCTAAGGTGTTGGCTAAGGGGTTGGCCAAGGTCTTAGCTAAGGTGTTGGCCAAGGGGTTGGCCAAGGTCTTAACCAAGGTCTTGGCCAAGGGGACATTACTCCTCACACAAAGTGGCAGCTCCGCGGCTGCTCCGCACAAAGGCTCCTAAGTCACTCCAGCGCCCATAGTCCGGGACCTCCGAGCGGCCAGCGGCCACTTGAAACTCCAACTCCAAAAAAACACTCAGCCCCTTAAAAGAGTTTACCAACGCTTCTACTTAAAGATAAATATAAGAACAAAATGCAAACCTGGAACCACTTGGCGTGGCGCAGAGACGCCAAGGCAGCAAGGCATTTCTGCCTGTCCAGAACGTCCGGGGAGTCGGTGACTGAGAGCGTTTCTAGTCGTGGATGGAATAAGAAGACAAGGCACGGTTTGACCAAGGGGCTTCTGTCGGGCCGAGGGGGATGAGGCAGCATCCTAACGGGCAGCTGAGGCTCCCAAAAAATCCTGCTGGGATGCTGGGAGCGGGAGGGAAGGGGCTGCGGCGCTGCCGCCGCGCGGCCTCGCCTGGGCACTGGGGAAGCTCAACTCCCAGGGAGGGATGGACTGGAATGTGAGCTGGGAGAAGGAGGAGGAGGAAGAGGAGCAGGAGGAGGAGGAGGAGACCGGGCATGAGGCTCGGTGGAGGGCACAGAAATAAATCCTGGATGGATGGAGAGGCAGCGGCGAGGCCGGCGATGGGGAAATTTGAGGGGGTGAAACCCCGGCTCCGCAGCGGGAGCGCAGCAGGTGGGGAGGAGGGAAGGGCGAGGCTTGGAGAGGATCCAGGGAACCCTCCGCCCGGAAGGATGGCTGCCCCGGCCCCGGCCCGCGACAGAGAACGTCCTGTTGGTCAAAGGTCCAGCGTCCCTAAAATCGACAAACTAGAAGGCTCGGAGACGAGGTCAGAGATCAACACCAGAGATCAACAATCAAGAGCACAAAGAGGTCCCGGTTTGTGCTGCAGCAAAACTGAGGAAGGGCCTGAAGTCGCCCAAAATTGCTCGAGATCAGGGTTTTAGATAAGGCTAGTGCGGAGCGGGGGAACCGCCGGCCCTACGGAGCCCATCGGAATTGGAGCGGACAACCAGCAGCTGCTGGAATTCTGATTCCAAAGGGAATTTGGAGAAGCTAACTTTATCCAAAACTCTGCATCGCTTTCCGGAATTCTGAACCTGAGGTGCTGCAAGAGCCACGGGAGGAGCCCCGAGCACCCGGTGTTCTGCTGCAACACACACCGGGGGAACATCCCGGAACATCCCGGTTCATGGACATGCAACTCCTCGGACAAGAAGCCTTCAAGAGGGGTTTTTCTTTTTGGGTTTCTTAAACAAATCTGGTTTCTATTTTCATGTCACTGCACTGACATGGCCGGGGGACAAACCACGAGTAATACAACGAGATGATGAATTAGTGAACTAAAGGCCCAAGTGGAACCAAAAGAAAAAATAAAATAATAATACTTTTAAAAAAAACAAAAAAACAAAAAACCCAAAAAACCAAAATAGAGCAAAATCCCGTGTGAAAGGTGCTCCTCAGCTTCGGAAGCTCGGTCCGGGTAAACCACAACCGGGATCTCAGCGAGGTTGGCAGTGAAGGAATTTGGATAGGATTTGGCCAGGAAGAGCTGCCACGGCTCCGGCTGAAGCTGAAGAGCACTTTCCCGGTCGTTAGCCGCGGGATGCCGGGCGCCGGCCGGCCGTACCTCCGGCCAGCTGCTTCTCCAGCTCCTCCCTGACCACGGGCGACGTCAGGTGGATGGTCAGGGTCAGCGGGGGCTCCTTGGTGTTCTTGATGATGATGGCGGCGTCTCCCACAGACTGGATGATCTCGTACTTGTCCTCGGTGATCGCCTGCAACGTTGGGGTGGAGATGGCTTGGAGTGAGATGGGTTTTAAAGTCCCTTTCAACCCAAACAGTTCCATGATTCTGTAATCCCGGAGCCTCTCTGCTGTGGGAATGTTCTCCTGGAGCAGGGAAAGCTCTGGGGAGATCTTGGAGCCCCTTCCAGTGCCTAAAGGGGCTCCAGGAGAGCTGGAGAGGGACTTGGCACAAGGCATGGAGGGACAGGACAAGAGAGAATGGCTTCACCCTGGAAAAGGGGGGATTTAGATGGATTTTGGGAAGGAATTCCTGCCTGTGAGGGCAGGAAGGGGCTGGGATAGAATTCCCAGAGAAGCTGTGACTGCCCCTGGATCCCTGGAAGTGCCCAAGGCCAGGCTGGACAGGGTTTGGGGCCTGTGGAAGGTGTCGCTGTCCGTGAAGAGGATGAGCTCAAAGATCGCTTCCAACCCAAACCATTCCACAATTAACAAGGACAAGTTCATTTAGCAATCCCAAAGAATGCCACCGCGCGCCTCTGGAAATGGCTTTTCCAACACGGGGGCCAGAACCATACCAAAGGGAATTTCCCTGTGGGCTCCACTCACCGCCAGCTGCACTCCCAGATTATCGGCGACTTTCTCCAGGAGCTTGGCCGTGGGCTTGTCTTTGCACAGCAGGACCAGCTCCAGGTCCAGGTCCCCCTTCAGCAGGAGGCCTTTGGCCACGAGCCCCACGCGCATCACCCCCCGCAGGGTCCTCGTCAGCTGCTCCGTGGCTTTCTGATCCCTGGAAAAACCACCAGAGAGGGTCACGATGGCGGAATTCACAGCCCGGTGATGCCTCACCCAACCAGAGGGATGGATCCATGAGGATCCGCCCGGAGCACTCGCCTCAACCCTGCCTTGGTTAATTCTCAAATCCCCAACCAGGGAAGACAACTATTCCACCAGCACGAGCGGGTTTTTAGGGAGCTAAGCGCATTTTAGGGATCTAAAGCAGGACGGTCCCCGCTCACCCTCCTTCCTTGTTCTCCTCCTCGGCCGCCGTCTCCATGGACTCCGTCTCTGGCTGCTCCCCACTGACTTTCTCCTGCTCGTCAATCCAGTCGGAGACGGCTTTGAGCGCTCGCTCCGTGTGGGACACCATGTTCTGCACGGCCTCCAGCTCCTCCTGCGTGGGGTACACGGCCGAGTGCTTGGCCATCACGTGCCGGTCGTCGTTCACAAAGATCCGCATCGGGCGCTGCCAGGGCGGGAGTATTTGGGAATATTTAGGAATATTCAGGGAGCGCCGGGACACGGATATTCACCCCAACGCACCCGTCCCTCACCATTTTTGTTTTCTGCTGCCTGCCTGAACGTTTCAGAGGCGTTTATTTGGATTTTTCTGGCGGGCAAAGTGTCGCAGCACCGCGGCGTTCCGGGATCTGAAAGCGACAGAGAGCGGGTGAGCCGGGGCAGCCAGAGCCTGGGGCACACGCTGGAGCTGGAAGCAGGAACAGCAATTAGACAGATCCCAACTCGTTAGCCAATGCCCAGCTTTCTCCTCCCGAGGATTTATATCCCCGAGACCTGCAGACTGACAATGGAGGACCACAGAGCATCTAATCCTTATTCCCGTTTATTCCCAAGAGGTTTTCCCATGAAACGGGACTTTTCCAAAGCTCCTGCTCCCGTCCCCAAAGCAGACAGAACTCCCCTCTCCACACTGGAGCAGCTGCCCTGGGAAATCCAGGTGGGAACCCAGCGCTCAGAAGTCCTGGAATTCAACAGATTCAGCCCAAGTGACACCAAATTCCTCCCTTTTTGTGGCAACCGCCCCCAGCTGGGGCAGCAGAGCCTTTTGTTCCAATTCGTTTTTGTTCCAATTTCTTCCAAGCTCACCCAGAGCTGGGACTCGCAATTTTAGGACAAAAACCAGGAAAACTCATTCCCTTGAGCCTCTGTATGGACACACAATTCCATCCAAGGAAACCCCTCCGATTCCAATCCTGCCAGCTCATTCACAGGATGACTTAATAGTGCCATAAATCTGGATTTAATTGTAATTAAGCCCCGACCGGCGCTGGCTGAGCAGGGAGAATCATTCCCAAGGAGCCACATGGCATCTCCCAGTGCCTTCTGCTCTGGGCTGGGTCCTGCAGGCCCTGTTATTTTTCTTAAAATTCCCTCAGTTTCCTTCAGGCTAGATAAGGAAAGGGTTGAAATCCCACCCAGTTGTTCCTACAGTCAAAATCACAACAACCAGAGAGCTTTGTTCCCATTATCCCTCTTCTGGGATTTTTGGAGGGAGAAATCTGGGAGCTGATACTGCAGCACCACCAGACCCGTGTCTCTTGAGGAGAAGAACCACAGATTCAGTTAAACCAGGAGCCCAATCCTGACAAAAACAATCCCTGCCCCTGGAAACGGGACAAACTCTGGAATATCACCTGGTTTTGGCCTCGTCCCCACCTCCGCTCCCACCCCCAGAAGGAATTCACCAAACTTCCCGCGCTCCCATCGAGCCTCCCAGGGGAAGGAGTGACTCTCCCGAGGAGGACAGAGGGAAAAACAACCAAAGGACATAAAAGGCAGGAATTTCTGCCCTAAACGTGGGAAAGCGTGTCACAGGCGAAGCCACGCTTGGGCTCAAGGCCGCGTTTTAAGAAAGAATTGGTGGCTTTTATCTGAGTTTTGACACCTGCCCGGGATGGATGAGGAGCCAGAACACCACGGCCCTCACGGGGAGCAGTCCAGGAACCCCGGGAGCGCGGATCCCAGCGGGAATCCCGGAGCGAGGGGGGCACAAAGCCCTCAGTCCCCGCCGCGCCGGGAAGGGGGTGCTGGATTTCTGCTCCTCTAAACCCTCCAGAAACGGAGCGGCCACGGATAACGGGGCTGGAGCAGCGGGAACCGTGAGGGAGCAGGGACAGGGGCCGCGAAAAGCTGAGGAGAGGAGAATCCTGGTTCTGAACAGGGAAAAGGGCTAAAATCCCCCCCAAAGGGGATGATCCCACTGCAATTCCCAGGCTGGGATGAGGTGGGATGGGGAGGGAAGAGGGGCTTTAAGCCCCTCCAAGGGGGTGATCCCACCTCCTCCATGATGCCCCCCCGAACATCCCACCCAAGGGCTGCTGAGGGGGTCGGGAAAAGACCGGCCTCCCTCAGACCCCCCCCCATCCCCGTCCCCACTCCAGTGAGAGGGGGGCGGGCCTGGAGGGCGGGGATAAACGGCGTGGGGGCGGGCGCAAGCCAATGGGATGGCCCGGCACGAGGCGATGGACAAAGGGAAAGACCAATGGGAGAAGGAGGAGGGAGGGTGGTGCAGGAGGGGCGGGGCCGAGAGCGGTGGCGGGAACGGGCCCGGGGGGGGCGCCGGCTGAGGGGACGCCGTGAGGGGAGCGATGGCCCGAGAGGATCCCCCTGAGGGGACATTTCCGTGCGACCCCCCAAAGCACCTGAGCCCAGGCAGGGTTCCACCCGGAAGATCCTTCTCTAACAAGGGATGAAAAGGTTTGACCTCAAAGTGCCTTTTTTTGGAGGGGTTTGATGTCCAAGTCGCCTTTTTACGAGGGCAACAACCTCAAAATCACCTTATTTGGAGGGCGTTGACCTCAAAACCACCTTATTTGGAGGGGGTTTGGCCTCAAAAACCAGCTTTCCTGAAGGGGCTTGACATCAAAAATGCAGATTTTTCAGTGACTTGACCTCAAAACCATTGAATTTTTGAGGGGAACAACCTCAACGATGCCTTTTTGGAGGCATTTGACCACAAAAACACCTTCTGCTTTTGATGACCAGGGAAACAACATTAAATAGGTGTCTGAAGGAGCACTTTGCTCTTTAATCCCCTCTCATAGACCCTGCAGCTCAAGGATTGTTGGAAAATTACTCAGATTCAGCCAAAACCCCCCAAAATCAGTGACCCCCCACCCCGACTCTGAAATCAGCTGAACAAATGCTGAAATGACCGTTTTGGGGTGAAACGTGGCAGAATTGGTGGCATTAGAGCCCTGGGATGTCACACAACAGAACGAGGTCCAAACAGGCACTTTTTTTTATTGTTGGTCGTGACGCTGACGGAACCGCGCGGAGACTCCGGAGTGTCACAGCACCCTTAATGCCTCAAAAACACATGAAAAACAAGCGTTTTCCCGTAAAACATCAGCCCTGTGGGTTCAACATTTTTTTTTTTTTTTTTAGGATTTGGGGTTCTTCTCTTTGCCCGCAGAACAATCAGGTTTTTAGGGACAGAAGCCACATTTCTAGACGGGGGGGGAAAAGCGCCGTTATTCCTAAATTCCACCATTTAATGCCTTGAACACGGAGCTTTGCCTGGAAGCAGGAACCCAGTCTTGAAGTGAAGCTTTTCCGGACACCGAATTCCCCCGGACAGCTGCCCTCGCTCTGAGTTTTCCAAAAAAAAACCCCTAATTTACAGGAATATTTCCCGCACTACTCCCCATCACCTCTAAAAAGCCACTTGGGTTTATTGGGAATAAAAATCCTTAGTTCTCCTCAAATCCTGTGCAGCTGGGAGGCAGCCGAGCCAGCCCGGCTTCCCCAGGAACACATTTTCCCAAATTTCTTTTCTCTCCTTCACTACTTTTCCTTCCAGCCTTCCAAATTCCTGCTGGTCTTTGCCTTTTTAAGCAAATAAACCCAGTTCCTGCCACTCCTCAGCCGCTTCCCACACGGTTCCCACACCCAAAGGGTCAGGATTTAGGAGGAAAACTGCTGAAAATCGAGGAGTGAGAGAGAATTCGCCCCCCAACACGAACATTCTGAGCAGAAGTAAAACCAAATCCACCCTGAAACCTGCACAGGGAGGGAAAAAACTGAATTAATCCAGAAGGAGCATCAGGAGCTGCAGGACACGTGCTGGAGGTGCTGGGATGGCTGGAAGTGGAACAAGGTCTGGTGATTATTCCCTGAATTATTCTCACTTATCCCAAACAGGGAGGATTTGCCTCTTTTTAGCTGAATTTGATCTTTTCTGTTGAGCTTTACTGTTACTTTTTTAGCTTTGTTTTTACCTTTCCCTTCGTTTTTCTGTCTTTCCCTTCACCTTTCTAGTTTTACATTTTCCTGCATTTTTTTGGCTTCAGTTTTTCCCTCCCACTCCTCTGTCCACTGATCAGCTGCACTAAAAACCGAGGAGGAAAAAGGGAAAATTTAGGGAATTTTAAAAAGAGAAATGAGAGTGTTTGATTCCAGCTAGGGAAGCTCTGCCCGGCGGCGTCAGAGAAACTAAAAGGTGCCCCCAAAAATTCACTGGAAAAGCTCCAAATAACCATAACTGAAAACATCCTGGAAAAGCAAAATATACAAAAGCCCTCAAAAGGATTGGATAACTCCATATAAACGTCCCCTGGACAATACAAAACCTAAAGGTGGCAGGGGAATTGGGATAAAAAGAAGCCAAAGGGATCCCTCAGCACCAATTCCTGGAGCCAGGTGAGCACTGGAGGGGGGAAGGTGGGACCCCCCAGCCTCTGGGAGCTGGGAATTATCCCCCAAAGCCTCAGAGCATTTCTTAAAGTCTTTTTTTTTTTTAACAAATGAGCCCCAAAAAAGCCCAGTTGCTGGTGGTGGCTCTGCTTGTGTGGCTGTGCCGGGTCTGAGGGTTAATTCTGTTACATTTTAGAGTTAACTGACTTCCACACCCAAAAAAAATCCCTTTTTCCCCCTCCTGGTGAGGTGTTGGCTGCCACTGGCTTTGCTAAAATCACCTGGAATGAAACAAAAATCCCCCTGGCTCCATCCACACCCCCTCCCCATGCCCCAGCGGGGGTGTCCCAAAACCCCTCATGCAGGTGAAGCCTTTGGGAAGCTGGGGAATGACAATTTTGGGGGACCAGATGCACGTTTTGGGGAGGAATCTGTGGAAGCTGCAGGTCCTCAAGAGGTGCAAGAGCTGGACAGAGCCTCAAGCCCCAAATTCTGCTCATGGCCCCCTCGTTCCCCTCCACCTTCACCCCTTGCAGTGGCTACAAAAGCACTACTTAGCTTATTCCTAAAATAATTAATAAATTAGGGCCCAAATCAGGGCCCTGGGGTGTCAGCAAAGGGCAGCGAGGGATGGGAAGTGATTCCAGCCCGTCCCAGCTCTCCGGGCAGGAATGCACAACCATAATCCAATATTTAGGGGGGCCAGAAGGAAAACACCCCACGAGGAGCTGCCTGAACCTCCCGGCTCGTTCCGTCACCTCCGCGCCCAGATCCGTGTGGATCCCCCCGAGCTGACCCGGAAGGTTTTACCAAAATGGGATCAAACACAACTAAACTCGCTCTGGAGTCGCTGACCCCCCCAGGAAATTGGGATTTTGCCCCAGGAGTGGCACTGGCACAGGGCCCTGCGTCTCGTTAGCGGTGACAAGCTCGTCGTCTTTACAAAATGGGATCAAACACAACTAAACTCGCTCTGGAGTCGCTGACCCCCCCAGGAAATTGGGATTTTGCCCCAGGAGTGGCACTGGCACAGGGCCCTGCGTCTCGTTAGCGGTGACAAGCTCGTCGTCGTTACCAGCGCAAGGATTTAAGGCCGAGTCATCAAAAAAATCTGCATTTTACCCATCCACCCACACTGGCAGGGGTGGTCCAAGGTCCACAGAGGCCAATTCCACGTGGGACAGGCGCTACGCGCCGGGCTGGCCTTTGTTGGTCTTCTTGAGCAGCTTCCTCAGGTCCTGGGACATGAAGTAAGGCTTTTCCGCCGAGCCGTCGTTGCGCTCCAGGTCTTCCACTGCAAAGAGAAATCGCCGGCCCCGCGGCGGGGGCAGCTATGGGGTTGGCGTGATGGAGGCTCCCGGGATCCTCTGACCACGATTCCCAGGTTAAACAAGTCCCAAAGTCCCTGGGTCCCCAAGTCCCCGGGCTCATCGCGGAACGGGGTTTTTCTCTCCCTGACACAGCAAACCTGGGAATGGCCCGCAGGGATTGGGAAGAAAGAGGGAATTTGGGTGTTTTGTTTCTCAGTGGGGGAAAGTTGAACTGAGCCAAGGGCAGGAGGGATGCCTTAGCTCTTCCCAACAGCTCTGGAGCCAATGCAAAGCCATTCCCCTCGTTCCTGACACGCCGGTGAGGTTGGAAAATCCCAGCCGTGGAAAAACAACACCCCAAAACCAAACAAAGCCACAAAGCTCCGGGCTCACAATGCCCAGGGGTGTTTTGAGAGGGACTTGGATCCTTCTGGGATGGAAATGGGAGCATCAACACCAGAGCTCTGTCCTGGCAGGGTCTGGCTGGGAGCTGTGGCTGAGGCACAAAAGCTGTTTTTTTTAAATCTTGATAATTTCTGGGCTTTCTGGAGGAGAAATCCTGACTCCCCCCATGCCTGGAGTGAAACCCTCCAAGTCCCAGCGGCCACCAAGTCCCAAAGGCCACCGGTGACAGCTCCTGTGATGGCTGGGACAGGGGACAGGGACAAGTGAAGCCAAAGCTCTGCAACCTCGCCCGAAATCCTTCAAAAAATTCTGTGGTTTGCATAGAGACGGGGTGGGAGGGGTGGAGGAAAAGGGTGAGAAATCAGAAAGAAAGGGGTGAGGAAAGGGGCAAAGAAAGTTCACTGCTCTTGGCTGAAGCAGACACAGAGGAAACGCCCAGAGACCAGTTTGGGGTGGCGGAACCCACTCGGCCCATCCCACCAATCCCTCCACGCTGGATCCCTCGTGCCAGCCACGCCGGCCCTCCCTCAGGAGCAAAGATCTCTGCCCCAAAACCACGATGATCTCCAGGCACCGCGCTCCTCGCTGGGCGCTTCCGGGACCCCCAACCAACTCCGGGTGGGTTCTCTCGACGCAGGAACACGAATTTTTGGGCAGGAAGGTAGATTGGACACCATCGGGCGCTGAGGGTCGGCACCCGCCACCCTCGAAGGACCGGAACGGGGTTTTTCTCTCCCTGACACAGCAAACCTGGGAATGGCCCGCAGGGATTGGGAAGAAAGAGGGAATTTGGGTGTTTTGTTTCTCAGTGGGGGAAAGTTGAACTGAGCCAAGGGCAGGAGGGATGCCTTAGCTCTTCCCAACAGCTCTGGAGCCAATGCAAAGCCATTCCCCTCGTTCCTGACACGCCGGTGAGGTTGGAAAATCCCAGCCGTGGAAAAACAACACCCCAAAACCAAACAAAGCCACAAAGCTCCGGGCTCACAATGCCCAGGGGTGTTTTGAGAGGGACTTGGATCCTTCTGGGATGGAAATGGGAGCATCAACACCAGAGCTCTGTCCTGGCAGGGTCTGGCTGGGAGCTGTGGCTGAGGCACAAAAGCTGTTTTTTTTAATCTTGATAATTTCTGGGCTTTCTGGAGGAGAAATCCTGACTCCCCCCATGCCTGGAGTGAAACCCTCCAAGTCCCAGCGGCCACCAAGTCCCAAAGGCCACCGGTGACAGCTCCTGTGATGGCTGGGACAGGGGACAGGGACAAGTGAAGCCAAAGCTCTGCAACCTCGCCTGAAATCCTTCAAAAAATTCTGTGGTTTGCATAGAGACGGGGTGGGAGGGGTGGAGGAAAAGGGTGAGAAATCAGAAAGAAAGGGGTGAGGAAAGGGCAAAGAAAATTTCACTGCTCTTGGCTGAAGCAGACACAGAGGAAACGCCCAGAGACCAGTTTGGGGTGGCGGAACCCACTCGGCCCATCCCACCAATCCCTCCACGCTGGATCCCTCGTGCCAGCCACGCCGGCCCTCCCTCAGGAGCAAAGATCTCTGCCCCAAAACCACGATGATCTCCAGGCACCGCGCTCCTCGCTGGGCGCTTCCGGGACCCCCAACCAACTCCGGGTGGGTTCTCTCGACGCAGGAACACGAATTTTTGGGCAGGAAGGTAGATTGGACACCATCGGGCGCTGAGGGTCGGCACCCGCCACCCTCGAAGGACTTCCAGGGGACACAGTGGCACCGTGGGAGTCGCTGCTGGGGTCAGGGGGACGGGAGGGTCCCGTGGCCTCCGCCCGGTGCCAGGCCCTAGCCTTGGCTATCGGTGCTTTTGGAAGGTTCTAGGTGTCCCTTCAGCAGGATCTCGCTGAGCTCGGGGGACATGTAGTAAGGCCTCTCCGGAGATCCATCGTTTCTCTCCAGATCTTCACCTTTTCCAGCCCCAGGAAGAAGCAGCCGTGAAGGGGAAGAGCGAAAAGCAGTGGAGGAGCCAGGGAGAGACAGGGCAGAGGATGGAGAACGTGTGACCAGAGATACGGGAGGGGTGGAAAAGAAGGCAAATAGGGAGGAAAAAAAGGGAAATTGAGGTTAGTTGTAGTTAATTCCACCGAGCCCAAAGCACCAAAACAGAGGGAGAGATGCAGGAACCCACGGACAGGCTGGGGGTCTCTGCTGGAGCAGGCAGGGGACAGCAGGTGAGAATGCAGGTGAGAAGTCAGGAAAGGAAAAAGCAGGAGAAAACCACACAGAGGGAGCCCGGGACTGGGAGCAAACCCCCAAACTGGACGCTCTGGGGGTGAGCCTGATGGCAGGGGTGTTTTGAGAGGGACTTGGATCCTTCTGGGATGGAAATGGGAGCATCAACACCAGAGCTCTGTCCTGGCAGGGTCTGGCTGGGAGCTGTGGCTGAGGCACAAAAGCTGTTTTTTTTAAATCTTGATAATTTCTGGGCTTTCTGGAGGAGAAATCCTGACTCCCCCCATGCCTGGAGTGAAACCCTCCAAGTCCCAGCGGCCACCAAGTCCCAAAGGCCACCGGTGACAGCTCCTGTGATGGCTGGGACAGGGGACAGGGACAAGTGAAGCCAAAGCTCTGCAACCTCGCCCGAAATCCTTCAAAAAATTCTGTGGTTTGCATAGAGACGGGGTGGGAGGGGTGGAGGAAAAGGGTGAGAAATCAGAAAGAAAGGGGTGAGGAAAGGGGCAAAGAAAGTTCACTGCTCTTGGCTGAAGCAGACACAGAGGAAACGCCCAGAGACCAGTTTGGGGTGGCGGAACCCACTCGGCCCATCCCACCAATCCCTCCACACTGGATCCCTCGTGCCAGCCACGCCGGCCCTCCCTCAGGAGCAAAGATCTCTGCCCCAAAACCACGATGATCTCCAGGCACCGCGCTCCTCGCTGGGCGCTTCCGGGACCCCCAACCAACTCCGGGTGGGTTCTCTCGACGCAGGAACACGAATTTTTGGGCAGGAAGGTAGATTGGACACCATCGGGCGCTGAGGGTCGGCACCCGCCACCCTCGAAGGACTTCCAGGGGACACAGTGGCACCGTGGGAGTCGCTGCTGGGGTCAGGGGGACGGGAGGGTCCCGTGGCCTCCGCCCGGTGCCAGGCCCTAGCCTTGGCTATCGGTGCTTTTGGAAGGTTCTAGGTGTCCCTTCAGCAGGATCTCGCTGAGCTCGGGGGACATGTAGTAAGGCCTCTCCGGAGATCCATCGTTTCTCTCCAGATCTTCACCTTTTCCAGCCCCAGGAAGAAGCAGCCGTGAAGGGGAAGAGCGAAAAGCAGTGGAGGAGCCAGGGAGAGACAGGGCAGAGGATGGAGAACGTGTGACCAGAGATACGGGAGGGGTGGAAAAGAAGGCAAATAGGGAGGAAAAAAAGGGAAATTGAGGTTAGTTGTAGTTAATTCCACCGAGCCCAAAGCACCAAAACAGAGGGAGAGATGCAGGAACCCACGGACAGGCTGGGGGTCTCTGCTGGAGCAGGCAGGGGACAGCAGGTGAGAATGCAGGTGAGAAGTCAGGAAAGGAAAAAGCAGGAGAAAACCACACAGAGGGAGCCCGGGACTGGGAGCAAACCCCCAAACTGGACGCTCTGGGGGTGAGCCTGATGGCAGAGGGGGTTTTTTTGCTGATACTCACAGAAGCAGAGGAAGAGGGTGTCCACGCACATGCCGTACACGCTGAAGAACCCGTGGGCAATGAGGTAGGAGCCCACGATCACCGTCTGCAAGAGACACCGCACGCTGATGCCGCGGCCAGCAGAGAGCCCGGAGCCCCGGCCAGGAGCAGCAGGGGGAGGAGGAAAGTGCTGAATCCCACATTCCCCAGAGGAAGGAGGAGAAGTGAACAGGGCAGGACTGTTTGGAGCGGCCCAAGTGGGGACAAAAGGCCTCAGCCACCACTGGACGGAGGCCAAAGTGGGCAGCACAGGCGGGCGCGGCGCCAACAGCAACCAACAAAGGGCTCATTGCGCCAGCGACCGGGAAAACACCTCCAACAAAGGAACTCCTTGAGGCAGCGGGTGTGGGGAGGGGTTGGTGTGGGGCATCGCTGTCCTCTCTTTCTGAAGTCACCCCAAAGAGAAAGGTCAGCTCACCAGAATCGGGACCCAGTAGTAATTCAGCGGCGGCGCCGTGTCCTGGACCAGCTTTATCCGCTGGGTGAAGAAGAAGAAGGCGAGGATTCCTGGGAAAGCAAGATGGAAAACAGGATGGAAAGGAGCAGATTCACGGGAGGGGTGACTTAAGTGGAGCTTTTGGGGGGTGACAGCAGCTGGAGGCACTGAGGAGAAACTTCCAGAACCCAGCACTTACCCACGCTTCCCACGATGAGGAGCTTCCCGAGGAAGAAGAGGAAATCCGTGACTTTATCTAACACAGCCACCCTGGAGACAAGAGAGGGATGAGCCTCTGCATCTGCTCCCCGCCCTGAATTCCCACAGAAGCAGCCGAGGCACGTGTGGCAAACGGTGTGGGGTGATTCCCCCAGATCTCACCTGATGATGTTCCTCATCAGCAAGAAGAAAGCGTTCCGGGCCGAGGTGCAGAAGTTGGTGCCGTAGATGGCGATCTGAGGCGGAAAAACCGCGCAGAGGAGAGAGAAATGGGGCTGCACTGAGTCCACCACCCAGGGGAGGGTGCAAATCCCACCCTGGGAGGGCTTTCTCATCCACTGCCGGGTCAGGCGTCGCAGAGACCCGGAGCTCAATACCCCCACCCACAGAAGTTCCTCCCTAAAGCCAACGGGATATGGCTGAGGTCAAGGTTTTTCAGCCAAAAAACGCCGCAAAGCTCCATGTTCCCACAGCATCGGAGACACAATTCCCAGGGAAATCTCCGAGCTGCCCCCACGGCAGCCCCAGCCTTTGGAGGGCGTCGGTTTTGGGCGACTCTCACCATGATGTAGGCGTTCCTGTTGAGGAACTTGATGAATTTTTCCAGGCACCAGAAGCAGCACTTGAGGCAGCCCAGGAGGAACTTGGCAAACTTGTTCTCGGCAGCTGGAGGGCGCAGGGAGAGGGGTCAGCACCAAAGCCAGAGGGGCTGGACCTTCCAGCAGCCACTCTAAGGTCCCTGGTGAGACCTTGTTGCCACAGTTCCCCCACCCAAGCCCTGTTCTCAGCCCCCTTGGGGCCCAGACTGCTCTTCCCACGCCCCCACTCGCTGTTGACGTTTCCCAATGAACGGTGGCATGGCACAGAATTCCCTGGCACCGGGGAGGGCTGGCTGAGCCCCTTGGCTCCTGCCCTGGGAAACACTTCACAGCATCATGGAATGGTTTGGGTTAAAAGGGGCCTTGCAGCTCATCCCATTCCACCCCCCACCACATGCCAACCCCACTCATCTCCCCCTTCCCATCCCAACCCTGGTACCTTTCAGCCGGTGGTCCAGGTACTCCAGGATGACCCTGATGACCTGGACGATGGCCAGCACCAGCGAGCCGAAGGCCAGCGAGCCGGTGTGGTACCTAGGGATGGACCACCCCGGTTATGAAGGCACAACCTCCCAGAGCTCCCGGCCACCCTCGCGGGGACGGACGCACCGGAGCGCGCGGCCGAAGGCGGAGAAGAGCGGGAAGGCCGGCATGTCGTCGGGCTTCTTGAAGGCCCAGTAGTAGGAGGCGAAGGCACCTGCCAGCGTCACCTGGCCCAGCGCGATGACGAAGTTGGCGAGCCAGAAGAACATGAAGACGTTGAAGAACTGGAGCACGATGAGGTACTTGTGATAGGCGGTCTCACCGCCGTAGAACGCGAAGAGGCACTGGGCATCAGGGCACAGCTTGGTGACGTTGCTGGTGTTGAAGGTCTGGAGAGGACACAGGACACCGCTGGTCAACCCAGAGTGACCCCCGTGGTCTCATCTCTGACAGGTTCTGAGTTTCCTGAGGTCCTCACCTCGGGCTGGCAGGTGTGCCCAGAGAACGGGCATGTGGACTCGTTGAACACCTTGTAAACAGCCTCGTTGGAGGTGGACAGGAAGCTGCAGGTCACCGTTAAGGAAAGGCCGTTTTCCAAACCCAGCCCTAAATCCAAACCAGGCTCCACTTCACTCTCCCCAAGCTCCCACTGCAGCTCTTCCACCCCAGGGTTTGTTTTGGGTTAAACCTCAGAGGTTTAAGGTGGATGCGCCATCAGATCCTACTCCATGCCTGGGGAGACACCAGACTTCTGGGAATGGGGATGCAAGGAACAGGAAGAGGATGAGGAAGAGGGTGAGGAAGAGCAAAGGATACACGGCCGTGCTGGCCCAGTAGGCGATGCAGAGGCACAACAAGAAGAAGGTGCACAAGGGGAACAGCAGCGACGACATGACGTGACCAACGGCCCTGCGAGAAGATGGTTAAACCTCACTTAAACCCTGGTTAAATCCTGGTTAAGCCCCAGTTAAACCCCGCAGCGATGGGTGCCAGCGGTCGTGGGGACAGGGACAGCCAGACCTGCTGGCCTCCTTGATGAGCGCGATGGCGATGAGGATCCTCTTGCGCAGGAAGATGAGCAGCAGGATGATCACCAGCTCCAGCACGCACAGGATGATCACTGGAAGAGGAAGGGAGCGTGAGGGCCACCTTCACCTTCCCCCCACGGCACGAAAATCTCCTCCCAGGAACATCCAGCACTGCCCCGTGGCTGGGCACACAGCAAAGTCCCTCTTTCTCATGGGGACAGCCCAAAAACACGCCCTGTCCTGGGTCCCATCCCAATTCCCAATGCTTACGGAACGCCAGCCACGTCTGCCGCAGGTGGAGGTAGACACGGAGGTCAGTCTGGAAGCCCAGGTCAGTCAGGGACACATCCGACCCCGCTTCCCCTTTTAACTTGGCATATTCCATGTAACAGTGGAAGATTCCTGCAGCAAAAAGCAAAAAATTGTCCCTTTTGCACGGGAGAGGCAGAGCCAGACGCCGGCCAGGGAGGAGACACCCGGAAGGACGCGGCGTGTGAACTCCTGCAGCGCAAATCCCACTGGAAATAGGGAAAGGAAAACGGGGAAAAGCCAGGGAGAGGCTCCCAACCCCCTGCTCACCGTATCCCAGCACCAGGATCACCATCACGATCATCACCCACACCATGATCCCGGCCAGGAAGCGCAGCAGGACGATGAAGATGAGGCTGGCCACCATGGCAATGACGAGGCCTCTGCGGGAGGAAGGCCACGTGTCACCACCCTCCCTCCCACGGTGCCCCAGCATCCCCCAGACGTGAGAACCACAGCAGGGATGTCACTGCTCGTGGTTTGCTCGACGGAAATTGCGGGAAAGCCGGGGGAATGGTAAAACACTGAAAATCCCCGAGTTTTGCCCCATGCTCACATGATGATCCAGTACCAGGACACCGTGTAATCCTCGAAGATCTTCATGGCCAGCTGCCGGGTCTCCAGCACCACGTTGGCTTTTCTGCAAGGAAACGGGAAACGCCGATGGAACGGGAGCCCGGGGGGGACCCCAAAACCACGAAAACTCCACAATTCTGCACAGCAAATTCCCCGGAGCTGCCCGCGCTGTGCCTCCTTCGCCGCCCTCCGCTTTTCCCACGTAGGATTTTGATTTTGCTGCGGGATTTCTGGCAAGCACCCGACACCTCAAACGGGCGAAGCAGCGCTAACGAAGCAGCTCTTAACGAGGGGCCTGGGACTCACTTGGCCCCTTCCAGCAGCTCGGTGACGTTCCTGCGGCGCCCGTGGCCGTCGTCGTAGGTGGTCTCGTTGCCCACCATGATGACGCCCTTCTTGGCCTGGATGGCTGGGAAGCATCTCCGTGCCACTGGCGAGACAGAAAGGGTGGCTCAGCCGAGAAAACAGGAACCCCCAAACCCCTACAGCACCCCCAGAACCCCCAAACAGCCTCCAAAAAAATCCCAGCGAATCGTTAACGAACTCCTTGCTAATTCCAGACGTACGTGGGGTGCTGGGAATGAGCATGGCCGGACACTCCTTGTCCCTCAGCACCTCGAGGGGAGCCTGGGTGGGGACAACGAGCCAGACATCAGCACTCGGGGCAGGAATCACCGCACAGCACGGGAACCCCGAGCCCAGACCCCACCTTCTGCGAGCTCTTGAACTCGGGGGAGCAGAAATTCCGGTAATATTCCAGCGACGCGGGGTTCCCGTAGGCCGTCAGGTACGTCATGTACCGGTCTGGACATTTGCTGACGCAGATCTGCGCGGGAACGGGACACGAGGAGGGGGCTGCAGGCTCAGGATTCCGCGGGGAATTCGGGGAACGCCGAGGGGGCTCGGGCCCTACCTGCGTGGTCGGGCACTGGAACTCCAGCAGCACCAGCGGGCTCGCGCACTTGACGATGTCAAAGTAAAAAAGGAAAGGTTTTTTCCTGCAAAACAAACCAAAACCGCCCGGTTTGGGGAAACCCCCGCCACGCTCCCACGAGGAATTCGGGGTCTCTCCGGCGGCACGTCCGGCACTCACTCGTTGGGGGTCCCCTGCTGCCCGCAGAACTGCCCGCGGCTGTCCGTGGGGTGGATCACCTTCCGGGGGTCCCCGTGGGTCCAGGCTGGGGGGCACAGGACGATGAGGCTGTGGTGAACCCCCCCTGCAGCCCCCAGACCCCCGCCCTGAGCCCCCAGGACGTACCCACGACGCCGACCACCACGTAGCCCAGGATGGCCACCACCAGCAGCACGCAGCAGACGATGTCAGTGCAGCCCCTGCGGCGGGGACAGCAAGGCTGGGGACACTGGGTCTGGGGACACTGGGTCTGGGGACACTGGGTTTGGGGACACTGGGTTTGGGGACACTGGGCCTGGGGACACTGGATCTGGGGAAACTGGGTTTGGGGACACTGGGTCTGGGGACACTGGGTCTGGGGACACTGGGTTTGGGGACACTGGGTTTGGGGACACTGGGTTTGGGGACACTGGGTTTGGGGACTGTGGGTTTGGGGACACTGGGTTTGGGGACTCTGGGTTTGGGGACACTGGGCCTGGGGACACTGGGCCTGGGGACACTGGGTCTGGGGACACTGGTTTTGGGGACTCTGGACTGCAGCCCCTGCCAGCAGGGACAGCAAGGTTGGGGACCCCAGATTTGGGGACCCTGGACTTGGGGACCCTGGGTTTGGGGACCCTGGACTTGGGGACCCTGGGTCTGGGGACCCTGGATTTGGGGACGCTGGATTTTAGGAGCCCGGATTTGGGAACCCTCTGAGTCCGGGGACTCTGGATCTGGGGATCCTGGATTTGGGGACCCCGGATTTGGGGACCCTGAACTTGGGGACCCTGGGTTTGGGGACCCTGGATTTGGGGATCCTGGATTTGGGACACTGAATTTGGGGACCCTGGGTCAAAAAAAAAAAAAAAAAAAAAAACCCTCCCAAAAAAAACCCCAAAAAACCCTCGGGATGAACGCAACAGGAGGAAAAACTTCCACAGGTGGCTCTGCCCAAAAAACGACCCAAAATCCCACGAAAACACCAAAAACACCAAATTCCCCGCAAGCACCAAAGAGCTGCGGGGCTGGGGGCGTCACCGGGGGTCCCACCGAGCCCCCCCGGCCCCGCCGCAGCCCCCCCCCGGCGCCGCTGCTCCGCTTTATTTTTAGGGTGGGCACGGAGCCAGCCTGGGAGCGGCCCGGGACAGG
>JAGGNK010008193.1:69358-88496 GCA_017590115.1 Montifringilla adamsi | reverse complement strand
GTCAGGGGAGATCATGGAGGAGGAGATGAGGGGTGTCCATGTTTGTGAGGAGGGATGATGGAGGTGATGAGGAGTGTCCATGTTTGTAAGGGGGAGTCATGGAGGAGGAGATGAGGGGTGTCCATGTTTGTGAGGAGGGATCATGGAGGTGATGAGGAGTGTCCATGTTGGTGAGGAGGGATCATGGAGGTGATGAGGAGTGTCCATGTTGGTGAGGAGGGATCATGGAGGTGATGAGGGGTGTCCATGTTTGTGAGGAGGGATCATGGAGGTGATGAGGAGTGTCCATGTTTGTGAGGAAGGATCATGGAGGAGGATCTGAGGGGTGTCCATGTTTGTGAGGGGAAGTCATGGAGGTGAGGAGTGTCCATGTTTGTGAGGGGGAATCATGGAGGAGGAGATGAGGGGTGTCCATGAGGGGAGATCATGGAGGAGTTTGTGAGGGGAGATCATGGAGGTGAAGACTGTCTATGTTTATGAGGGGGTATCATGGAGGAAAACAAGGTGAGACCATGGAGGAAGATGAGGGGCAGCCCCTCCTGCTATTTTGGAATATTTTTTCTCAGGTGTGGCGGCAGAACCAGCTGCCTCTCAAGGTGAGAGAGATCTCAAGGCGATGGATTTCACAGGCACCTCCTCTGCATACATAATAACTCACTTTTCATTTTAATTTTCATTTCAGCACATAATGAGCTGACTGAAAAAACCAAGCCTGAGGAGCTTGGGAGGAAATTTAGGAGCACTGGAAATAGAAGATTTTGGCTCCTGCTTGGATGCATTGGAGAAGGTACTTGATTTTAGAAATTAAAAAAAAAATACAAATTTTTTTTTGGGAAATCACATCAGGTTTCATGTTTTATATCACAACTGGGTGAAAACCCTTTCCTGTCCCAGCATTTTACCTTGGACAACAGTAGTCAAATCCCACCTGGGTTGTGTAAATTCATTGTTGATAAAAATAAACATTTTTAGAGGCTGGCGCAGGCCCGGTGTTTGTACAGCAACTCTGCTTTAACGTACTATAAAGGGACAAACACCAAAATTAGGGATTTTTGTCATGGTGACAAAAAGCTGAAGGGTTTGAAGGGAGGGGAAAAGCAATGGCCCAAAGTGAAATAAACGCCAAAAGGAGAATTGCTGGTGAAAAATACATAAAAAAGAGAGTGGTGATGGGGAGACCCCAAATCCTTGGGAATGGGGTAAAAAGGGAGCCCAAATCCTTGGGAATGGGGTAAAAAGGGAGCCCAAATCCTTGGGAATGGGGTAAAGGGGGAGCCCAAATCCTTGGGAATGGGGTAAAGGAGGAGCCCAGATCCTTGGGAATGGGGTAAAGGGGAGCCCAATTCCATGGGAAGGGGGTGCAGGAAGATCCCAATCCCATGGGAAGGGGGTGCAGGAAGATCCCAATCCCTTGGGAATGGGGTGCAGGAAGATCCCAATCCCTTGGAAATGGGTGTGGAGAGGAGTCCCAGCCCCACGCAGGCAAAAAGCCTGGAGGGCCCAAACATAAACCAGCGCTAAACCCGATCTTTTTAAAGCTGAAACCAAGCCAGGAAGCGACAAAAAAGCGGCCCCAGAGCCCTGGGTGTAAACAGCGGGGCCCGGCGGGCCGCGGGGCCTCATCCCCCGGGCCGGCTGGGCGGGGAGAACCGCGAGGGGAAAACGAGGGGAGAACCGGGGGAGAAAGAGGGGAAAAGCAGGGGGAAAACGAGGGGAGAGCAGGGGGAGAGTGAAGGGAGAACCGGGGGACAAAGAGGGGGAAAGAAGGGGGAAAACGAGGGGAGAGTGAGGGGAGAGCAGGGGCAGAAAGAGGAGAGAACCGGGAGGAGAAACGGGGGGAGAACGAGGGGGGAACGAAGGGAGAGCGAGGGGAGAATGAGGGGAAATGAGGGGGGAGAGTGAGGGGAGAACGAGGGGGAGAACCGGGAGGAGAAGCAGGGGGAGAACGAGGGGAGAGGGGGGAAAGAGGGAAGAGTGAGGGGGGAACGAGGGGGAGAACGAAGCCAGGGGAGAATGAGGGGAGAGCAGGGGGAGAAAGAGGGGAAACGAGGGGAGAGTGGGGGGAGAACGAGGGGGAGAACCGGGAAGAGAAGCAGGAGGAGAAGGAGAGGAGAGTGAAGGGAGAAGAGAACGAGGGCAGAACGAGGGGCCGCAGCCCCTGCCGGCTCCCCCTCCTCGCCCCGCGGGCATCCCGGGCCGGGCCGGCGGAGCCCGGCGGAGCCCGGCGGGGCCGGGGCCGGGGCCGGGGCCGGGCGGCGGGGGCGTTGCACGGAGAGGCAGCGGCGGAGCCAATGCGCAGGAAGGGGCCGAGCATGTGGGGAGAGGTTGTTTACACCAGCCCGGCCCCGGGAGCTTTAACCCGGCCGGCGGCGAGGCTCGGCTCGGAGCGGGGCTCCGCGGTGAGTGGCGGCGCGGCATGGCCCGGCCTCGGCTTCCTCCCCTAATTCTCCTTCTTCTTCCTCCTCCTTCCCTTCCTGGCTGAGCGGCGGAGAGCGGGGGGAAAGGCTGTCTCTCTGTCCGTCCCCCCCAGTCCCGCTGTCCGTCTGTCCCCCCCAGTCCCGGTCCCTCTCCTCGCTGTCCGTATTCCCCCTCCCATCCCGGTTTGCCCGGTCCGTGTGTCCCTCCCTCCGTCCGTCTGTCCGTCCGTCCCTCCGAGTCCCCCGCCCCGCGCGCACGTGCCCTGCCCGGTGCCGCCCTCCCTCCGTGCCGTGCCCGGGCACTCTCCTGCTCCTCCTCCTCTTCCTCCTCCTCCTCCTCCTCCTCCTCCTCCTCTTCCTCCTCCTCCTCCGCCGCCTTCCCCACGTGCCCCGCGGTCGGGAATACGCGCAATTCCTGGATCCAGGAATTCACGGGTCCAGGAATCCCTGGATCCATCCCGCCCTGGCTCCCCTCTCCCTTTCGTTCCTCCGCCCTCGCCGGCTCCTCAAAAAAAAAAAAAAAAATCCTGATTTTGGTCTTCCAAAAGTGTTTCCCTCTGGAATAATTTCCCTCCCGAAGTCACTCAGGGAGTTTTTCCTGGCGGGCAAAATCCAGGAGGAAACGTTGGGAATCTCCTATTCCCGGAGCTTTGACTCGCGGGGAGTTCGGTTCAGTTTTGGGGGTGTTTGGTTTTTTTATTTTAAAAAAAAGCTCAAATTCCCCAAACGGCTCCCGGCGGAGACCTCGCTTCCCGGTCACGTGTGCCGCTGGGGCGTGGATTTTTTGGGGATTATTTTGGGGCTTTTTTGGGAAGCGTGAGAGGAAAAGTGGATCTGTTCTCCGCTTTGGGGTCTGCCACAGCCTGGACTTTATGATTGTTGGGAGTGAGGATGAATTTCTCCCGAAAAAAAACCAAAAAAAAACCCAAAAAAACCCCAAAAAAACGGGAAAAACGGGATTTTGGCATTCTCCAGAGAGGAATTGGTGCCAAAAATTTGGTTTTTATTCCCGAAAAACACCCGGGACAAGAATCAAGACATTCCCCTCTCTCCAAACCAACCATTCCTCATTTTCCAAACCCGCCTTTCCCAAACCTCCACGAGGTGCTGACGGGTTTTTTTTGGGAAAAACTCGGTCCCAAACCCACGCTGGGAATAATTTGGGATCCGATGGATTGGGAACAGCTGGGCCGGGGCCCCGGGCGCTTTGGGATTTTTGGGACATCGGGCGGGGATTTCTTGGCACGGCCGTGGCAGGGATGGGATCCAGCGTCCAAAAATCCTCTGGAAGCTCCGGGAATTTGGCTCGGGGCAGGGTTTTCCCTTTTTTCCCTCCCCTCTGGCTGCCGGGGCCGGAGGGGGAAGGAAAAAGGGAAGGAGGGAAAATGAAATCCCGAGGGGAATGGGGAGCGGCTTCGGAGCTGGACGGCGGCCAAGGGGCCGGCGGATTCCGTGCCTGGGATTGCCCGGCTGGGATCCCAAACCCTGGAATTCCCTGATTTGAATCCCAAACCCTGGGATATCTCAGGGTTTCTGTGCCTGAGATTCCCTGGTTTGGATCCCAAATCCTGGAATTCCCCGATTTGGATCCCAAACCCTGGGATGTCCCAGAGTTTCTATGCCTGGGATTACCCGGGTTGGATCCCAAACCCTGGAATTCCCCAATTTGGATCCCAAATCCTGGAATTCCCCACTTTGGATCCCAAATCCTGGAATTCCCCACTTTGGATCCCAGATCCTCGAATTCCCCACTTTGGATCCCAAACCCTGGGATGTCCCAGAGTTTCTATGCCTGGGATTACCCGGGTTGGATCCCAAACCCTGGAATTCCCTGATTTGGATCCCAAACCCTGGGATATCTCAGAGTTTCCGTGCCTGGGATTGCCCAATTTAGATCCCAGATCCTGGAATTCCCCAATTTGGATCTCAAACCCTGGGATATCCCAGAGTTTCTGTGGCTGGGATTCCCTGTCTGGATCCCAAATCTTGGAATTCCCTGATTTGGATCCCAAACCCTGGGATATCCCGGAGTTTATGTGACTGGGATTCCCTGTCTAGATCACAAATCTTGGAATTCCCTACTTTGGTTCCCAAATGCTGGGATTCCCCAATCTGAATCCCAAATCCTGGAATTCCCCACTTTGGATCCCACACCCTGGGATGTCTCAGTTTGGATCCCAAATCCTGGGATATTCTGGAGTTTCTGTGCCTGGGATTGCCCGGGTTGGATCCCAAATCCTGAGATTCCCCGGTTTGCGTCCCAAATCCTGGGATATCCCAGAGCTTCTGTCCCCGGTGCCAGCTCTGGATGCCACCCCCATGTCCGTCTGTCTGTCCCCTATGCCACTCCCATGTCTGTCTGTCCCCAGTGCCACCCCTGTGTCCGTCTGTCCTCAAGTCCCCAATGCCACTCCCATGTCTGTCTGTCCCCAATGCCACCTTTGTGTCCGTCTGTCCCCAGGTCCCCAATGCCACTCCCATGTCTGTCTGTCCCCAATGCCACCTTTGTGTCCGTCTGTCTGTCCCCAATGCCACCCCCGTGTCCGTCTGTCTGTCCCCAATGCCACCCCCGTGTCCGTCTGTCTGTCCCAGTGCCACCCCCGTGTCCGTCCATCTCCCCTGTGCCCGGTGCCAGCCCCAGGTGCCAGCCCGTGTCCGTGTGTCCGTCTGTCTTCCCCAGGTCCCCAATGCCACTCCCATGTCTGTCTGTCCCCAATGCCACCTTTGTGTCCGTCTGTCCCCAGGTCCCCAATGCCAACCTCACGTCCATCTGTCTGTCCCCAGTGCTACCCCCGTGTCCGTCCATCTCCCCCCCATCCCCGGTGCCAGCTCTGCGTGCCACCCCCGTGTCCGTCTGTCTGTCCCAGTGCCACCCCCGTGTCCGTCCATCTCCCCCGTGCCCGGTGCCAGCCCCGGGTGCCAGCCCGTGTCCGTCTGTCCGTCTGTCCGCAGCCATGGCCGCCGCGCTGTCGCGCCGCCTGGGGAAGCGCTCCCTGCTGGGAGCCCGCCTTCCGGAACCTTCCCCGCCCCGGGACGGCACGCCCGGATCCCCCGCTGCTGGATTCCCCAATCCCGGATCCCCCGCTGCTGGATTTCCCAATCCCGGATCTCCCGCTGCTGGATTCCCAAATCCTGGATCCTCCAGTGCTCGATTCCCCAATCCCAGATCCCCCAATCCCGGATCCCTCAATCCCAGATTCCCAAATCCTGGATCCCCCGATCCCGAATTCCCCAATCCTGGATTTCCCAGTCCTAGATCCCCCAATCCCAGATTCCTCAATCCCAGATCCCCCAATCCCGGATCCCCCGATCCCGGATCCCTCAATCCCGGATCCCCCGATCCCGGATTCCTCGATCCCAGATTCCTGAATCCCGGAAGCCTCCGGCAGCTCCACGGTCAGCAGGTACCTCCTGGGGGCACAGTGGGAGAAATATTCCAGGGATTTTCCCAAATCTGCAGGGGCCTGGGGGTTTTTGGTGGAACCCCAAAATCCATTTCCTTTGGAGGAATCCCAAATTCCATGGAAAAGTGTTTTGGTTTTTTTTTTTTCCCCAGAAAAAAGAGTCCAAAGTGTGTCCTGAGGGCTTCAGTCCTGCTGAGGATGGTTTGGGAACATCCAGTGGGATTCCCTTCCAGGAGCTGCTCCTGGTTTTCCATCCCAATCCCAAAGGAATTAAAGTTCCCACATTCCAGTCCCAAGGGAATTCAATCTCTCAATCCCAATCCCGAAGGAATCAAATCGCCCAATCCCGAGGGAATTGAATTTCCCACATTCCAATCCCCAAGGAATTTAGTCTCCCAATCCCAATCCTGAGGGAATCAAATCCCACACATTTCGATCCCAAAGGAATTAAAGTTCTCACATTCCAATCCCAAGGGAATCAAATCCCCCAATTTCAATCCCAAGGGAGTCAAATCTCCCACATTCCAATCCCAAGGGAATTAAAGTTCCCGCATTCCAATCCTGAGGGAATCAAATCCCCCACATTCCAATCCCGAAGGAATTAAAGTTCCCACATTTCAACCAAGGAATTAAAGGGAATTCAGTCTCCCAATCCCAAGGGAATCAAATTTCCCACATTCCAGTCCCAAGGGAATCAAATCTCCCAATCCCAAAGGAGTTACAGTTCCCACATTCCAATCCCAAGGGAATTCAATCTCCCAGTTCCAATCCCAAAGGAATTAAAGTTCCCGCATTCTAATTCTGAAGGAATTCAATCTCCCAATCCCAAGGGAATCCAATGCCCCACATCCCAATCCCAAGGGAATCAAATCCCCCTCATTCCAGTCTTGAGGGAATTCAAGCTCCCAATCCCAAAGGAATTCCATCTCCCACATTCCAATCCCAAAGGAGTTCAGTCTCCCAATTCCAATGCTGAGGGAATCAGATCTCCCACATTCCACTCCCGAAGGAATCAAAGTTCCCACATTCCAGTCCTAAAGGAATCAAATCCCCCAATTCCAATCCCGAGGGAATCAAATCCCCCACATTCCAATCCCAAGGGAATTCAGTCTCCCAGTTCTAATCCCAAGGGAATCAAATTTCCCGCATTCCAATCCCATGGGAATCAAATCTCCCAGTTCCAATCCCAAAGGATTCAAATCCCCCACATTCCAATCCCGAAGGAATTAAAGTTCCCACATTTCAATCCCAAGGGAATTTAATCCCCCACATTCCAATCCCGAGGGAATCAAACCTCCCAATCCCAAGGGAATTCAATCTCCAAATCCCAATCCCAAAGGAATTAAAGTTCCCACATTCCAATCCCAAGCAAATCCAATATCCCAATCCCAAGGGAATGCAGTCTCCCAGTTCCAATCCCGAGGGAATAAAATTTTCCACATTCCAATCCCAAAGGAATCAAATCCCCCAATTCCAATCCCAAAAGAATTCAGTCTCCCAATCCCAAGGGAATTCAATCTCCCCCATTCCAGTGTGAGATTCTGGATCCTTGAGATCCATGGAAAATCCTCGATCCCCGGATCCCGATCCCGCTGTGGGACCGGCCGGGATGGCATCCCGGGGGTGACAATTCCACGGAGGGATTTTCCCCTGTGGGTGGGGGAGACTTTTCCATGAACAGGGCTGGAAAATTCCCCATCAGGAGGAGATTTGGGAATTTGGGACGGAGCAGGAGGGGTTTGCACAGCTCCTTCCCCTTCCTGGAGCGTGGGATCCTTTTTCCATCGGGATTTTAATCCGTTTATCTGCTTGGAATCACTTCGGGAGTCCTGGGAATGCCCAGATCTATGGGGGAAGTGTCCAGAATCCCAGGAAATCCCTGGATTTGGGATTGCTGGGGGTGGGGAGAGCAGATTTTTTTGGGATGGGTTGGGTTGGGGTTAAGATTTCCATAGGAATCTGAAACCCAAGGACAGGATCAACCTTCATCCTAAACGAGGATCCCATGGGATCAGCGAGTTCCAGAAAAATTCATGGGTACACCCCAAAAATCTGGGAATGTGCTCTTCCCCTTGGATCTTGGGGCTGGGAGTTGCTGGAATTCCTGGGGTTGTCCAATCTGGGAATTGCTGGGGGTGGAAATCCCAACGCTCAGGAAATCCCTGGATTTGGGATTGCTGGGGGTGGGCAGAGCAGATTTTTCGGGATCGACTTGGGAATGCGAAATCCGAGCCCTGCAGGACGGGATCGTCCCTGATCCCAAAGGAGGATCCCGTGGGATCAGCGGTGACCCCAAAGGCCGTCCCAAACCTTTTCCAGGTGCTCCTCAGTTCCCTGGATGAGCAGATCCCAGGATTCCCGGCGTGCTGGAGGGCGCAGGACCCGCTCCAAGCCCCGTCCCTGCCCGCTCCCGGCATTCCCGAGAGATCCGTGTCCAGCAGCATCGACGTTCCCAAAAGGTCGGTGCCTTGTCCTGGGATCCCAAATCCTGGGATTCCCCAATTTGGATCCCAAATCTTGGGATATCCCAGAGTTTCTGTGCCTGAGATTCCCCAGTTTGAATCCCAAATCCAGGGATTCCCCAGTTTGCATCCCAAACTCTGGGATTCCCCAGTTTGGATCCCAAGTCTTGGGATATCCCAGTTTCTCCACGGGAGATTCCCCAGTTTGGATCACAAATCCTGGAATTCCTCAATTTGGGTCCCAGATCCTGGAATTCCTCAGTTTGGATCCCAGAACCTGAGATTCCCCAATTGGATCCCAAATCCTGGGATATCCCAAAGTTTCCCTGTCTGAGATTCCCCAGTCTGTGTCACAAATCATGGAATTCCACAATTTTTTCTCCCAAATCCTGGAATTCTTCAATTTAAATCCCAAATCCCAGAGCACCTCACCATTCCAGGTCCAGATCCTCCTTCCCCAGGGCGTTTCCATTTCCATTCAGGATTTCCGGGATTTTCCCTTCCCGGGGCGTGGGGAGGGAATCCGGGTGGGCTCGGGGGGACATTTTGGCTCTCCAGGGGCCATTCCCAACGTTTTCCCAACATTTTCCTGACATTTTCCCAACCTTTTCCCGACATTTTCTCAACGTTTTTCCCAATGTTTTCCTCACATTTTCCCCAACATTTTTTCCGACGTTTCCCCGATGTTTTCCTCACATTTCCCGACATTTTACCCTACGTTTTCCCAGTGTTTTTCCCGACGTTTTTCCTGACGTTTTCCCGACGTTTCCCTGACCTTTTCCCAACACTTCCCCCAACCTTTTCCCGACGTTTTTCCCAATGTTTTCCCAACGTTTTCCCGACATTTCCCAACGTTTTTCCCAACGTTTTTCCCAACATTTTCACAACGTTTTCCCAACGTTTTTCCGACATTTCCCCGACGTTTTCTTTTCCCAACGTTTTCCCCAACCTTTTCCTGACGTTTTTCCCGATGTTTTCCCAACGTTTTCCCAACATTTCCTTTTCCCAACGTTTTTCCCAGCGTTTTCCCTGCATTTTTCTTGACATTTTCCGACATTTTTCCCAACATTTTCCTGATGTTCTCCTGACATTTTTCTGACATTTTTCCGATGTTTTTCCTGACCCTTTCCCAACATTTTTCCCGATGTTTTCCCCACGTTTTCCCCATCTTTTCCCAACATTTCCTGACGTTTTCCTGACCTTTTCCCAACGTTTTCCCGACATTTTACCCAACGTTTTCCCAACGTTTTCCCGACATTTTCCCGACGTTTTCCTGACATTTTCGCAACGTTTTTCCCGACATTTTCCTCAACATTTTCCCCAGTGTTTTTCCCGATGTTTTTCCCAACGTTTTCCCGACATTTTACCAAATGTTTTCCCAACGTTTTCCCGACATTTTCCTGACATTTTCGCAACGTTTTTCCCGACATTTTCCAACATTTTACCAACGTTTTCCCACGTTTTCCCCGATGTTTTCCCCAACGTTTTTCCTGATGTTTTCTCAACGTTTTCCCTGACATTTTCCTCAACATTTTCCCCAATGTTTTTCCCGACATTTCCCGACGTTTTTCCCGACGTTTTCCCAACCTTTTCCCGACGTTTTCCCAACCTTTTCCCAACATTTTTCTCACGTTTCCCTGATGTTTTCCTGACATTTTCCCCACGTTTTTCCCGACATTTCCCAATGTTTCCCTGACATTTTCCCCACGTTTTCCTGATGTTTCCCTGATGTTTCCCCCACATTCTCCCGTCATTTTTCTGACGCCATTCTTTCCCGCCGCTCCTTTCCCGCCGCCTGCGTGTGTCCGTCCGTCCGTCCGTCCGTCCGTGGGTCGGTCCCGCGGCGCAGGCGGCCGGCGGCGGTGGAGATGGACGAGATGGTGGCGGCGCTGGTGCTGACCAGCCTGTCCTGCAGCCCCGCCCTGCGCAGCCCCCGTGAGTGCATCCCGAAAAAATCCCTCCCGCAGCCCCCCAGATCCCGGGAGGTGGGGGCGGGGAGGGGCTGGAGCAGGGCTGGGAATGGATGAGGGCGGGGAAGGAGAGGGGGAATTCCCTGGGAACGGGGAAGAAATTGTTCCCAAAGTCCAGCCTGAACTTCCTTGGAAAAATCTGGGAGAAATCCTGATCCTGTCTGCCAGGGAATTCCAGATCCACGTCCCCAAGTGCCGCTTGCACAGGGATTTGGAATTCCTCAGGAATGGGGCAGAAATTGTTCCCAAATTCCAACCTGGAACAATTGGGGAGAAATCCCAATTCCTCTGCCAGGGAATTCCAGATCCGTGTCCCCAAGTGCCACTTCCATGGGGATTTGGAATTCCCTGGGAACGGGGAAGAAATTGTTCCCAAAATCCAACCTGAACTTCCCTGGAAAAATCTGGGAGAAATCGTGATCTTACCTGCCAGGGAATTCCAGATCCTTGTCCCCAAGTGCCGCTTGCACAGGGATTTGGAATTCCTCTGGGAATGGGGATTCCAAAGCTCCCTGGAAAACCCATTCCGTGAAGGAATTCCCAAAATCCTACCTGAACTTCTCCAGGAAGAATTTAAGTCCGTTTCCTGGGAAAAATCCCAATTCCTCCTGCCAGGGAATTCCAGATCCTTGTCCCCAAGTGCCACTTCCACGGGGATCTGGAATTCCTCTGGGAATGGGGATTCCAAAGCTCCCTGGGCAGGAATTGTTCCCAAAATCCAACCTGAACTTCTCCTGGAAGAATTTAAGTCCATTTCCTGGGAAAAATCCCAGTCCAACCTGCCACAGAATTCCAGATCCTTGTCCCCAAGTGCCACTTCCACGGGGATCTGGAATTCCTCTGGGAATGGGGATTCCAAACCTCCCTGGAAAACCCATTCCATGAAGGAATTGTTCCCAAAATCCAAACTGAACTTCTCCTGGGAGAACTTCTGGCTCTTCCCTGGGAAAAATCCCAATTCCTCCTGCCAGGGAATTCCAGATCCTTGTCCCCAGGTGCCACTTGCACGGGAATTTGGAATTCCTCTGGGAATGGGGAAGAAATTGTTCCCAAAATCCAACCTGGAGCAATGTGGGAGAAGTCCCGATCCCACCTGGCTGCTCCCTGGTCCCAGGGAATTCCAGGGAGGAGAATTCCCTCTGCATCCTGGCGGGGCTCCGCGTGTCCCCTCGGTGCCACCCCCTGCGAGGGGACAATTCCCGGTCACGGCTTTTTTTGGGAGCCGCTTCATTCCCGAGGAGTCAGCGGCTCCCGGGAGGGACAAAAATAACCCTGGAGCGGCGGGAAACGCCCGCGGTCACCCGGGGGTGGCACCAAGGGGACAGTCCCGGGGGTGACACAAAGGGGACAGTCCCGGGGTGACACCAAGGGGACAGTCCTGGGGTGACACAAAGGGGACAGTCCTGGGGTGACACCAAGGGGACAGTCCCGGGGTGACACCAAGGGGACAGTCCGGGGGTGACCCCAAGGGGACAATCCCAGGCTGGCACCAAGGGGACAGTCCGGGGGTGACCCCAAGGGGACAATCCCAGGCTGGCACCAAGGGGACAGTCCGGGGGTGACCCCAAGGGGACAATCCCAGGCTGGCACCAAGGGGACAGTCCTGGGGTGGCACCAAGGGGACAGTCCGGGGGTGACACCAAGGGGACAATCCCAGGGTGGCACCAAGGGGACAGTCCCAGGGTGACACAAAGGGGACAGTCCCAGGGGTGACACAAAGGGGACAGTCCTACGGTGGCACCAAGGGGACAGCCGGGGGTGACACCAAGGGGACAGTCTCGGGTGACACCAAGGGGACAGTCCCAGGGTGACACCAAGGGGACAGTCCTGGGGTGACACAAAGGGGAATTGGGACAAACAGGGAGAGGCATCAAAGTTTGGGATAAAACTCTGGTAATTTCCTTGGATTGAACCCCCCAGCCCCAAGCGGAGCTGGGCTTCAGGGGAAGGGCATTGTCCCCAAGGTGACAGTGGCACTGTGTCCCCAAGGTGACAGTGGCACTGTGTCCCCTCAGGGGTTCAGTTTTTCCTCTGTCCCTGAGGTGACAATGACACCGGGTCTCCTGTAGTTCAGCTGTCCCTGTGTCCCTGAGGTGACAATGGCCCTGTGTCCCTTCAGGGCTTCAGCTGTCCCCAAGGTGACAATGGCCCTGTATCTCTTCAGGAGCTCAGTGGCCCAGTGTCCCCTCAGGGACTCAGATGTCCCCATGTCCCCTTGGTAACAATGTCACCGTATCCCCTCGGTGACAATGCCACCGCCTCCCTTCAGGAGTTCAGCTGTCCCTGTGTCCCTGAGGTGACAATGACCCCGTGTCCCTTCAGGGATTCAGTGGCCGGGTGTCCCTTGGCCACCGTGTCCCCTTGGTGTCCCAATGCCACCGTGTCCCCCGAGGAGTTCAGCTGTCCCTGTATCCCCTCGGTGACAGTGCCACCGTGTCCCCTCTCTCAGCCTCGCAGGCGGCCGGTGACCCCTGGAAGGACAGCGGGGACATTTCGGACAGCGGCAGCAGCACCACCAGCGGCCACTGGAGCAGCGCTGGCAGTGCCACCGCGTCCCCTCCGCACTGTCCCAGCAGTGCCACCGCGTCCCCTCCTTACCATCCTGGCAGTGCCACCGCGTCCCCTCCTCATTACCCTGGCAGTGCCACCATGCAGTGGCCCAGTGTCTCCTCAGGGACTCAGATGTCCCCATGTCCCCTTGGTAACAATGTCACCGTATCCCCTCGGTGACAATGCCACCGCCTCCCTTCAGGAGTTCAGCTGTCCCTGTGTCCCTGAGGTGACAATGACCCCGTGTCCCTTCAGGGATTCAGTGGCCGGGTGTCCCTTGGCCACCGTGTCCCCTTGGTGTCCCAATGCCACCGTGTCCCCCGAGGAGTTCAGCTGTCCCTGTATCCCCTCGGTGACAATGCCACCGTGTCCCCTCGGTGACAGTGCCACCGTGTCCCCTCTCTCAGCCTCGCAGGCGGCCTGTGACCCCTGGAAGGACAGCGGGGACATTTCGGACAGCGGCAGCAGCACCACCAGCGGCCACTGGAGCAGCGCTGGCAGTGCCACCGCGTCCCCTCCGCACTGTCCCAGCAGTGCCACCGCGTCCCCTCCTTACCATCCTGGCAGTGCCACCGCGTCCCCTCCTTACCACCCTGGCAGTGCCACCACGTCCCCTCCCCCCCGTGCTGGCAGTGTCACCTTGTCCCCTCTGAGCGATGACGGCTTCGACACCGACCCCGAGCCCCCGGCGCCGGACGAGCCCGCGCCGCGCCGCAGGAAGGTGGGTGACAGTGTCCCTGTGCCCGCGGGCAGGGGACGGTGCCACCGCGCGGGGGTGACAGCGCTCTTTGTCCCCAGGGCTCGGCCAGGGTGCTGTTCAAGTGCCTGTGGCCCGGCTGCGGCAAAGTGCTGCGCTCCGGCGTCGGCATCAAGCGCCACGTGCGCACCCGGCACCTGGGGTAAGGCACTGGGGCGGCTCCGGGCTGCCGGGGTTCCCAGAATTCCCGGGGGCAGTGCCACCGCGTCCCCTCCTTACCATCCTGGCAGTGCCACCGCGTCCCCTCCTCATTACCCTGGCAGTGCCACCATGTCCCCTCCCCACTGTCCCGGCAGTGCCACCGCGTCCCCTCCTCATCACCCTGGCAGTGCCACCGCGTCCCCTCCCCCCGGTGCTGGCAGTGTCACCTTGTCCCCTCTGAGCGATGACGGCTTCGACACCGACCCCGAGCCCCCGGCGCCGGACGAGCCCGCGCCGCGCCGCAGGAAGGTGGGTGACAGTGTCCCTGTGCCCGCGGGCAGGGGACGGTGCCACCGCGCGGGGGTGACAGCGCTCTTTGTCCCCAGGGCTCGGCCAGGATGCTGTTCAAGTGCCTGTGGCCCGGCTGCGGCAAAGTGCTGCGCTCCGGCGTCGGCATCAAGCGCCACGTGCGCACCCGGCACCTGGGGTAAGGCACTGGGGCGGCTCCGGGCTGCCGGGGTTCCCAGAATTCCCGGGATTCCCGGGATTCCCGGGCCCAAACCCCTGGGAATGATCCCTCCGGAATTGCCAGTTCCTGTGGGAAATCCCGTGGGAAATGGGCACTTCCATGTCACCAAAGCCCTTGTCCCTCTCTTGTCATCCGTGTCCCTTTGCTGCCACCTTTATCCCTCTGTTATCACCTCTGTCCCTTCGCTGTCACCTGTGTCCCTGTGCGGTCACCTCTGTCCCTTTGCTGTCACCTGTGTCCCTGTGTCCTTCTGTTGTTGTCACCCGTGTCCCTGTGTCCCCCTGTTGTCATCTGTGTCCCTCTGTTGCTGTCTGCCATGTCTCTCTGTTGTCCCCCGTGTTCCTGGCAGTGCCACCATGTCCCCTCCCCACTGTCCCGGCAGTGCCACCGAGTCCCCTCCTCATTACCCTGGCAGTGCCACCGCGTCCCCTCCTTACCACCCTGGCAGTGCCACCACGTCCCCTCCCCCCCGTGCTGGCAGTGTCACCTTGTCCCCTCTGAGCGATGACGGCTTCGACACCGACCCCGAGCCCCCGGCGCCGGACGAGCCCGCGCCGCGCCGCAGGAAGGTGGGTGACAGTGTCCCTGTGCCCGCGGGCAGGGGACGGTGCCACCGCGCGGGGGTGACAGCGCTCTTTGTCCCCAGGGCTCGGCCAGGGTGCTGTTCAAGTGCCTGTGGCCCGGCTGCGGCAAAGTGCTGCGCTCCGGCGTCGGCATCAAGCGCCACGTGCGCACCCGGCACCTGGGGTAAGGCACTGGGGCGGCTCCGGGCTGCCGGGGTTCCCGGAATTCCCGGGATTCCCGGGCCCAAACCCCTGGGAATGATCCCTCCGGAATTGCCAGTTCCTGTGGGAAATCCCGTGGGAAATGGGCACTTCCATGTCACCAAAGCCCTTGTCCCTCTCTTGTCATCCGTGTCCCTTTGCTGCCACCTTTATCCCTCTGTTATCACCTCTGTCCCTTCGCTGTCACCTGTGTCCCTGTGTCCTTCTGTTGTTGTCACCCGTGTCCCTGTGTCCCCCTGTTGTCATCTGTGTCCCTCTGTTGCTGTCTGCCATGTCTCTCTGTTGTCCCCCGTGTTGCTGTCCCCGTGTCCCCATGTCCCCGTGTCCCGTGTCTGGCAGGGATGGCTCGGAGCGTGAGGAGGATTTCTATTTCACGGAGCTGCGCGTGCCCGAGGAGCCGCCCCCGGAGCTGCCACCGCCCGCTGTCCCCACTGTCCCCAGCGCTGTCCCCAGCGCTGTCCCCGGTGCCAGCGGGGCCGTGTCCTGCTCTGTCCCCATCGTGGTCCAGCCCGGCCCCGGCCAGCCCGGCCTGAGCCACTCGGCCCCCGGCTCCTTCTGGCACATCCAGGCTGACCACGCCTACCAGGTGACAGCCTGGGGACACCGCGGACAGCCCTGGGGACATGGCTGGGGACAGCCCTGGGGACAGAGCTGAGGACATCGTGGGGACACAGCTGGGGACAGAGCTGGGACACAGCTGGGGGCATCCATGGAGACAGCAGGGACATGGCTGGGGACAGAGCTGGGGACACGGCTGGGGACAGCCCTGGGGACAGCAGGGACATGGCTGGGGACAGAGCCAGGGATAGAGCTGGGACATGGCTCGGGACAGAGCTGGGAGCATTGGGGACATCCCTGGGGACATCCATGGGGATAGAGCTGGGACACTGGGGACATCCCTGGGGACATCCCTGGGGACAGCAGGGACACAGCTGGGGATAGAGCTAGGGGTAGAGCTGGGACATGGCTGGGGACATCCCTGGGACATCCCTGGGGACATTGGGGACAGAGCTGGGGACATCCATGGGGACAGAGCTGGGACACAGCTGGGGACATCCATGGGGACAGAGCTGGGGACATGGATGGGGATGGAGATGGGAACATTCCAGGATTTGTGTCCCTGTCCCCAACTCAGGGGTTTGTGTCCCTGTCCTGTCCCCAGCTCAAGGATTTGTGTCCCTGTCCCCTGGTGTCCCCTGCCTGGGTGTGGCTCCCAGCTGTGCCCCCCCACCCCGTGGGCACCCCATGTCCTTGTCCCCAAGAGATATCACCTGCCAAGGGGTGTCATCTCCCAGGGATGTCACCTCCAAGGGGTGTCACCTCCCAGGGATGTCACTCCCAGGGGTGTCACCTCCCAGGGGTCTCACCTCCCAGGGGTCTCACCTCCCAGGGGTGTCACCTCCCGGGGGTGGCAGCGCCACCAGCGGGACACGTCCCTGAGTGGGGTCGGGACATGATTCCGGGCAGGATTTGGGGTGTTGTGGGGGGGACACGGCCGTGTCCCCATGGGGGGGACAGCGGGAGCGGGGCACAGCACGGGGGTCCGGGGATGGGGGATTCCATGGGGGATTCCTGGGAATGGGGGATTCCCTGGGAATGGGGGATTCCCATGGGGGATTCCCTGGGAATGGGGGATTCCCAGGGAATAGGATTTCAAGGGGATGGGGGGTTTTTAGGGAATGGGGGATTCTCTGGGAATAGGGGATTCCCAGGGAGTAGGATTTCCATGGAATTGGGGGTTTTTAGGGAATGGGGGATTCCCGTGGGGGATTCCCATGGAATAGGGGATTCCTAGGAATGGGGGGGGTTTAGGGAATGGGGGTTCCCTGGTAATGGGGGATTCGCATGGAATAGGGGATTCCTGGGAATGGGGATTTCCATGGAATGGGGGATTCTCACAGGGTGGGGGATTCCGACAGGATGGGATTCTCATGGGGAATTTCCATGGAATGGGGGATTTCCAGGAAATGGGGGATTCCTGGGAATGGGGATTTCCATGGAATGGGGAGTTTTTAGGGAATGGGGGATTCCCACAGCGTGGGGGATTTCCATGGGGGATTCCCAGGGGATGGGGGATTTTTAGGGAATGGGGCATTCCCAGGGAGTGGGGGTTTCCCATGGGGCATTCCCATGGAATGCGGGATTCCCGCAAATGGGGGATTCCATGGAATGGGAGGTTTTTAGGGAATGGGCCATTCCCGTGGAGTGGGCCATTCCCAGAGCTGACCCTGTCCCCGTGTCCCCCCAGGCTCTGCCTTCCATCCAGATCCCGGTGTCCCCCCACATCTTCACCAGCATCAGCTGGGCCGCTGCCACCTCCCCCCTGCCGTCCCTGTCCCCGGTGAGTGCCACCTCCCCCTGCCTGAGTGCCACCTCCCCCTGCCGTCCCTGTCCCCGTGAGGGCCACCTCCCCCTGCCTGAGTGCCCCCTCCCCCTGCCGTCCCTGTCCCCGTGAGGGCCACCTCCCCCTGCCTGAGTGCCCCCTCCCCCTGCCGTCCCTGTCCCCGTGAGGGCCACCTCCCCCTGCCTGAGTGCCCCCTCCCCCTGCCGTCCCTGTCCCCGTGAGTGCCACCTCCCCCTGCCATCCCTGTCACCGGTCAGTGCCACCGCTGCCAGCTGTGCCCTGCATGAGCCAGTGCCTCCTTTTTCCTCTTTTTCCCTCCTTTTCCATCCTGTCCCCTCCTTTTCCCTCTTTTTCCCTTCTTTTTCCTCTCCTTTTTCTCCTTTTTCCCTCAATTTCCCTCCTTTCCCCCTCTTTCTTCCCCTCCTTTTTTCCTTCTTTTCCTCCCTTTTTCCCATCCCTTCCCCCATTTTTTCCTCATTTTTCAGTCCTATTTCCCTCCTTTTTTCCTGTTCTTTTCCCTCCCCTTTTTCTTCCCTTCTCCCTCATTTTTTCCCTTTTTCCTCCATTTTTCCCTTCCTTCCCACCCTTTTTCCTGCCCTTCTTCCCCCCTTTTCCCCTTACCCCGCTTTCCAGCCAATCACACTTTTGCACAGACCCCTCAAAACCCCTCACCTTGATCTTTTCATCCCATTTTCCCCCCTTTTTCCCCTTTTTTATCCCTTTTTCTCCTTTTCTCCTTCTTTTTCCCCCCTTTTCCCCCCTCTTCCCCTCATTTTCCCCTCATTTTCCCCTCAATTTCCCCTCCTTTTTCCCATCCCTTCCCCCATTTTTTCCTCATTTTCTAGTCCTATTTCCCTCCTTTTTTCCTGTTCTTTTCCCTCCCCTTTTTCTTCCCTTCTCCCTCATTTTTTCCCTTTTTCCTCCATTTTTCCCTTCCTTCCCACCCTTTTTCCTGCCCTTCTTCCCCCCTTTTCCCCTTACCCCGCTTTCCAGCCAATCACACTTTTGCACAGACCCCTCAAAACCCCTCACCTTGATCTTTTCATCCCATTTTCCCCCCTTTTTCCCCTTTTTTATCCCTTTTTCTCCTTTTCTCCTTCTTTTTCCCCCCTTTTCCCCCCTCTTCCCCTCATTTTCCCCTCATTTTCCCCTCAATTTCCCCTCCTTTTTCCCATCCCTTCCCCCATTTTTTCCTCATTTTCTCAGTCCTATATCCCTCCTTTTTTCCTTCCTGTTTTCCTTCCTTTTTTTCCTCTCCTTTTCCCTTCATTTCTCTTCCCTTTTCCCTCATTTTTTCCCTTTTCCCCTCCTTTTTCCCCCCTTCCCACTCTTTTTTCCCCTCCTTTTTTTCCCCACCCTTTTCCCCTCCTTTCCCCCTTTCCCAGCCAAGCACACTTTTGCACAGAGCCCTCAAAACCCCTCTCCTCGACCTTTTTATCCCTTTTTCTCCTCCTTTTCCCCCTTTTTAATCCCTTTTTTCCCCTTTTTTCCTCCTTTTCCCCATCTTTTCCCCCCCTTTTCCCCTCATTTTCCCTGTTTCCCTTCCTTTTTCCCTCCTTTTCCCTCCTTTTTCCCATCCCTTCCCCCATTTTTTCCTCGTTTTCTCAGTTCTATTTCCCTCCTTTTTTCCTTCCTTTTTTCTTTACTTTCCTCTCCTTTTCCCTTCATTTCCCTTCCCTTTTCCCTCATTTTTTCCCTTTTTTCCTCCTTTTCCCCCCTTCCCGCTCTTTTTTTCCCGCCCTTTTTTCCCGCCCTTTTCCCCTCCCTTCCCCCCTCCTT
>JAGGNK010008193.1:0-69005 GCA_017590115.1 Montifringilla adamsi | reverse complement strand
TGGGGGTTTTTAGGGAATGGGGGATTCCCGTGGGGGATTCCCATGGAATAGGGGATTCCTAGGAATGGGGGGGGTTTAGGGAATGGGGGTTCCCTGGTAATGGGGGATTCGCATGGAATAGGGGATTCCTGGGAATGGGGATTTCCATGGAATGGGGGATTCTCACAATGTGGGGGATTCCGACAGGATGGGATTCTCATGGGGAATTTCCATGGAATGGGGGATTTCCAGGAAATGGGGGATTCCTGGGAATGGGGATTTCCATGGAATGGGGAGTTTTTAGGGAATGGGGGATTCCCACAGCGTGGGGGATTTCCATGGGGGATTCCCAGGGGATGGGGGATTTTTAGGGAATGGGGCATTCCCAGGGAGTGGGGGTTTCCCATGGGGCATTCCCATGGAATGCGGGATTCCCGCAAATGGGGGATTCCATGGAATGGGAGGTTTTTAGGGAATGGGCCATTCCCGTGGAGTGGGCCATTCCCAGAGCTGACCCTGTCCCCGTGTCCCCCCAGGCTCTGCCTTCCATCCAGATCCCGGTGTCCCCCCACATCTTCACCAGCATCAGCTGGGCCGCTGCCACCTCCCCCCTGCCGTCCCTGTCCCCGGTGAGTGCCACCTCCCCCTGCCTGAGTGCCACCTCCCCCTGCCATCCCTGTCACCGGTCAGTGCCACCGCTGCCAGCTGTGCCCTGCATGAGCCAGTGCCTCCTTTTTCCTCTTTTTTCCTCCTTTTCCATCCTGTCCCCTCCTTTTCCTCCTTTTCCTTCTTTTTCCCTTCTTTTTCCTCTCCTTTTTCTCCTTTTCCCCTCAATTTCCCTCCTTTCCCCCTCTTTCTTCCCCTCCTTTTTTCCTTCTTTTCCTCCCTTTTTTCCATCCCTTCCCCCATTTTTTCCTCATTTTTCAGTCCTATTTCCCTCCTTTTTTCCTGTTCTTTTCCCTCCCCTTTTTCTTCCCTTCTCCCTCATTTTTTCCCTTTTTCCTCCATTTTTCCCTTCCTTCCCACCCTTTTTCCTGCCCTTCTTCCCCCCTTTTCCCCTTACCCCGCTTTCCAGCCAATCACACTTTTGCACAGACCCCTCAAAACCCCTCACCTTGATCTTTTCATCCCATTTTCCCCCCTTTTTCCCCTTTTTTATCCCTTTTTCTCCTTTTCTCCTTCTTTTTCCCCCCTTTTTCCCCTTTTTTCCTCCTTTTTCCTCTCCCTTCCCGCTCTTTTTTTCCCTCCTTTTTTCCCACCCTTTTCCCCCCTTCCATCCTTCCCATCCAAGCACACTTTTGCACAGAGCCCTCAAAACCCCTCTCCTCGACCTTTTTATCCCTTTTTCTCCTCCTTTTCTCATCCTTTTCCCCCTTTTTATCCCTTTCTTCCCCTTTTTTCCTCCTTTTCCCCTCATTTTCCCTGTTTCCCCTCATTTTCACCCTCCTTTTCCCTCCTTTTTCCCATCCCTTCCCCAATTTTTTCCTTGTTTTCTCAGTTCTATTTCCCTCCTTTTTTCCTTCCTTTTTTCTTTACTTTCCTCTCCTTTTCCCTTCATTTCCCTTCCCTTTTCCCTCATTTTTTCCCTTTTTTCCTCCTTTTTCCTCTCCCTTCCCAATCTTTTTTTCCCTCCTTTTTTCCCGACCTTTTCCCCTCCCTTCCCCCCTTTCCCCTCCAAGCACACTTTTGCACGGAGCCCTCAAAACCCCTCTCCTCGACCTTTTTATCCCTTTTTCTCCTCCTTTTCTCATCCTTTTCCCCCTTTTTATCCCTTTCTTCCCCTTTTTTCCTCCTTTTCCCCTCATTTTCCGTTTCCCTTCCTCCAGCCAAGCACACTTTTGCACAGAGCCCTCAAAACCCCTCTCCTCGACCTTTTTATCCCTTTTTCTCCTCCTTTTCCCCCTTTTTAATCCCTTTTTTCCCCTTTTTTCCTCCTTTCCCCATCTTTTTCCCCCCTTTTCCCCTCATTTTCCCTGTTTCCCTTCCTTTTTCCCTCCTTTTCCCTCCTTTTTCCCCTCCCTTCCCCCCTCCTTCCCAGCCGAGCACACTTTTGCACAGAGCCCTCAAAACCCCTCTCCTCGACCTTTTTATCCCTTTTTCTCCTCCTTTTCCCCCTTTTTAATCCCTTTTTTCCCCTTTTTTCCTCCTTTTCCCCCCTTCCCGCTCTTTTTTTCCCGCCCTTTTTTCCCGCCCTTTTCCCCTCCCTTCCCCCCTCCTTCCCAGCCAAGCACACTTTTGCACAGAGCCCTCAAAACCCCTCGCCTGGACCTTTTCATCCCCTTTTTCCCCCTTTTCATCCCTTTTTCCCCCCTTTTCTCCCCTTTTTTGCCCTTTTTGCCCCTTTTCCCCCCTCAGGCGCGGAGCCGCTCCCTCAGCCTCAGCGACCCTCAGCCCCCTCAGCCGCCGCCATTGCTGCCGCCCCGGCTCCTCGTGGCCTCCCCGCCCCGCGCCTCCTTCAGCACCAGGTAAGACCCCAAAAAACCCCGAAAGCCCCCAAAATCCCTCAGCCCAGCAGCCGGGAAAACCCAGTAATTCCCCCTTTTCCCAGAAAAATCCGCGGCGAAGCCAAGAAATGCCGCAAGGTTTACGGCATCGAGCACCGGGAGCAGTGGTGCACGGCGTGCCGCTGGAAAAAGGCCTGCCAGCGATTCCTGGACTGAATTTCACTGCCCCGTTCCCCCGTGCCCACCTGGAATTCCCTCAGGAATCTGGGAATTCCCTCAGGAGTCTGGGAATTCCCTCAGGAGTCTGGGAATTCCCTCAGGAATTTGGGAATTTCCTCAGAAATCCGGGAGTCCTTCGTTGCTGCGAGTGGAGACTGAATTTCGCTGCCGTATTCCTCTTTTCCCGCCCAAATTCCCTCAGAAATCTGGGAATTCCCTCAGAAATTTGAGGATTTCCTCATTGCTGCAAGCGGGGACTGAATTTTGCCTCTCTTCTTCCCTTTTCCACCTGGAATTCCCTCAGAAATCTGGGAATTCCCTCATAAATGTGGGAATTTCCTCAGGAATTTCCTCATTCCTGAAAACAGGGACTGAATTCCGCCCCCCTATTCCCCTTTTCCCACCTGGAATTCCCTCAGGAATCAGGGAATTTTCTCATTGCTGCGAGCGGGGACTGAATTCCACCTCCTTATTCCCATTTTCCCACCTGGAATTCCCTCAGAAGTTTGGGAATTCCCTCAGGGATTTGGGAATTTCCTTGCGAATTTGGGAATTTCCTCATTGCTGTGAGCAGAGACTGAATTTCGCCTCCATATTCTCCGTTCCCCACCTGAATTCCCTCAGGAATTTGGGAATTCCCTCAGGAAATCCCTCAGAAATCTGACAGTTCCTTCAGAAATCTGGGAATTTCCTCAGAAATTTGGGAATGTCCTCGGGAATTTAGGAATTTCCTCATTGCTGCAAGCAGACACTGAATTCCATCCCATTATTCCCCTTTTCCCACCCAGATTCCCTCAGAAATCTGGGAATTCCCTCAGGAAATCCCTCAGAAATCTAGGAATTCCCTGGGAAATTTGGGAATTTTAATTTAAAAATTCCCATTTTTCCCACTTTTCAACCTGATCAATTCCCCGTGGGATCAGCAAAGGAGGAAATTTTATCCTGAGTGCTTTGGGGACCCAAAATTTTCCCGAATTTCCCAGATTTGCTGGAAAATGCCCCAAAAATGGGACAGGGATGAAGTTTTAGGGACAAAAATTGGGGTTTTGAAACCCAAGAGAGATTTTAGGACCGTTTTTGGGGACAAAAATTCAAATTTTAAAAAATCATGAGAGTTTTTTGGGCCATTTTTCACCTTTTTTCCTCCTTTTTTTTCCTCCTCCTTTTTTCCTTCTTTTTTCCTCCTCCTTTTTTCCTTTTTTCTCCTTTTTTCTCCTTTTTTCTCCTTTTTTCTCCTTTTTTTCATTCTCCTTTCCTCTCCTTTTTTCCTCTTCCTTCTCCTCCTTTTCTCCTCCTTTTAATCTCCTTTTCTTCCTTTTTTCTCTTTTCCTCCTTTTTTCTCCTCCTTTTTTCTCCTTTTCCCTTCCTTTTTCCTCCTTTTTCCTCTTTTTCTTTTTTCCCTCCTTTTGTCCTCCTTTTTTCCCCTCCTTTCCCCCCTTTTTCTTCCTTTTTCTTCCTTTCCTGATCCTTTTTTCCTCTTCCTTTTCCTTCCTTTTTTTCTCCCTTTTTTCCTAATTTTTTCTCCTTTTCCCCTCCTTTTCTCCTTTTTTCTCCTCTTTTTTGCTCCTTTTTTTCCTCATTTTTCCTCCTTTTTTCTTCCCTTTGTCCTGATTTTTTCTCTTCCTTTTCTCCTCCTTTTTTCTTCCTTTTTTTCCTCCTTTTTTCTTTCTTTCCCCCCCTTTCCCCCTCCTTTTTCCTCTTCCTTTTCCCTCCTTTTTTCCCCTCCTTCTCCTCCTGCTCTCATTTTTTTTCTCCTTTTCCTCTCCTTTTTTTTCTCCTCCTTTTTTCCCATTTTTTCTTCTCCTCTTCCTTTTTTTCTCCTCCTTTTTCTCCTTTATTTTCCTCCTTTTTTTCCCCCCCTCCTTTTTCTCTCCTTTTTCTCTCCCTGGTTGGGCTCATTTATTAAAATTCTCCTTTCCTTCTGTGAATATCTTGAATTTTCCCCACCTCAAACCCAAAATCTCCATCTTTCCCAGCAATCCCAGCAGCTTCTTGGCTACAACTCAAGAAATATTTTGAATTTCCCCCACTCATTCCTGAGGAATCCTCCCTCCCTTTCCCAGCTTCTCTTCGCAGTCTTCCAAATACTATTTTTATTGTTTAAAGAAAAAAGAAAAATAAAGGTTTAAAAAGTCCTTTTTTACAGCAGCCAGAGGAAATGATGGATTCGATTTTTATTTTAAGGAAATAAAAGGAATTTTGCTGGCTCTGGGATTGGCTCCAGGGGGGTTTGGGGGTGGGGACGTTGCTGCTGCTCCTCGTCCTGGAGGAGCTTTGGTGCCTTTGCTTCCTTTTTTTTGTCCTTTTTCCTTTTTTTCCTCCTTTTTTCCCTCCTCCTAATTTCCTCCTTTTCCCCCATTTTTCTCCTTGTTTCCTCCTTTTTTCTTCATTTCCCCCCATTTTTCTCCTTGTTTCCTCCTTTTTCTTAAAATTGCCTCCTTTTTTCCTCCTTTTTACCCATTTTCCTCCTCATTTCCTCCTTTTTTCTTCCTTTTTTCCCCAATTGCCTCCTCGTTTCCTCATTTTTCTTTATAATTTCCTCATTTTTCCCATTTTCCTCCTCTTCTCTCTCCTTTTTTCCTCTTTTTTCCTCCTTCTCCCTCCTTTTTTCCCTGTTTTCCTCCTCATTTCCTCCTTTTCAGTTATAATTTCCTCCTTTTTTCCTTCTTTTTTCCCCATTTTCCTCCTCCTTTCCTCTCCCTCTTTCCTCCTTTTCCCCCTCCCTTTCCCCTCCTTTTCCCTCCTCACTTCCCCGCATTTTGATCCTTTTTTCCTCCTTTTTCCTCCTATTTTCCTTGTTCTCCTCCTAATTTCCTCCTTTTCCCCCATTTTTCTCCTTGTTTCCTCCTTTTTTCTTCATTTCCCCCCATTTTTCTCCTTGTTTCCTCCTTTTTCTTAAAATTGCCTCCTTTTTTCCTCCTTTTTACCCATTTTCCTCCTCATTTCCTCCTTTTTCCCCCATTTTTCTCCTTGTTTCCTCATTTTTCCTTATAATTTCCTCATTTTTCCCCATTTTCCTCCTCCATTCCTCCTTTTATCTCTCCTTTCCCCTCCTTTTTTCCTCCTTTCCCTCCTCATTTCCCCCCATTTTGTTCCTTTTTCCTCCTTGTTTCCTCATTTTTCCTTATAATTCCTTTCTTTTTTGTTCCTTTTTCCTCTCTCCTTCCCCCCCTTTCCCTCATTTCCCCATTTTCCCCCTCCTTTTTCCCCTCATTTCCCCATTTTCCCCTCCTTTTTCCCCTCATTTCCCCATTTTTCCCCTTTTTCCCCTCTTTCCCCCTCATTTTTCCCCTGTCCCCCCTCCATTTTTTCCCCTCCTCTTCCCTCCTTTTTTTCCTTTCTCTGTTTTCCCTTTCCCCTCCTTTTCCCTACTTTTCCTCTCCTTTTTCCACTTTTCCCCTCCCTTTCCCCTCCTCTTTTCCCCTTTTCCCTTCCCCCTTTTCCCCCTCCTTTCCTTCTCCTTTTTTCTTCCTTTTCCTCCTTTTCCCTCCTTTTCCGCTCCTGTTTTCCCCTTTTTCCCCCTTTCCTTTTCCCCCTCCCTTTCCCCTCCTGTTCTCCTCCTGTTTTCCCCATTTTTCCTCTCCTTTCCCCTCCCTTTTCCCCCCCATTTTCCCCCTTTTTTTCCCCCTTTTTTCCCCCTTTTCCCTCGGGAATTCCGCTGTCGCTGCCAGGTCGCGGTGTCCGTCTGCGGCTCCCTCCGTCTGTCTGTCCCTCCCTCCCTTTTCCCAAAAAAACCCCAAATCCACCCAATCCTAACCGGGAATCCCACAGTGATCGGGGTCGGGAAGGAACTCCGGGCTGCTCCATTCCCGTTCCGGGCAGGAATTCCCAAAATCCGCCCCAAATTTGGGGCCATTCCCGCTCATCCCGTGAGAAAACCCCAACCCCGCTCCTGGCAGGGAATTCCAGAGAAGAAAATTCCCGATTTTCTCTGGGCTCCTCCAGCTCTGGGGCCTTTCCCAGTTTTCCATCTTGGAGAATTCCATGGGATTGTGGGGACACAAATCCCGGTTTTCCATCCTGGAGAATTCCATGGGGTTGTGGGGGACACAAATCCCGGTTTTCCATCTTGGAGAATTCCATGGGGTTGTGGGGACACAAATCCCGGTTTTCCATCCTGGAGAATTCCATGGGATTCCTGGATCCCTGGAGATTCCATGGGGTCAAAAGTCCAGGATTTGGCCTTGGAAAGGTCACATTGCTGAGCTCATCCCGTGGATCTGAGCTGTCCCGATCCCTCTGGAGATCCCAAATCCCAGGGATCTGAGCTGTCCTGATCCCACAGATCCAAGCTGTCCAGATCCCTCAGAATTCCCAAATCCCGTGGATCCAACCTGAGCTCATCCCATGGATTGGGAGTTGTCCCAGTCCCACGGATCTGACCCGTCCTGATCCCTCTGGAGATCCCAGATCCCACAGAGCCATCCTGGCCTGATCCCATCGATCTGAGCTGTCCCAAATCCCACAGATCTGACCCATCCCAATCCCTCTGGAATTCCCAAATCCCATGGATCCAACCTGTCCCGATCCCTCTGGAGTTCCCAAATCCCACAGATCCACTCTGTCTTGATCCTCCGGCATTCCCAAATCCCACAGATCTGGCCCATCCCAATCCCTCTGGAATTCCCAAATCCCATGGATCCAACCTGTCCCGATCCCTCTGGAGTTCCCAAATCCCACAGATCCACTCTGTCTTGATCCTCCGGCATTCCCAAATCCCATGGATCCAACCTGTCCCGATCCCTCTGGAGTTCCCAAATCCCACGGATCCACCCTGTCCCAATCCCACAGATCTGACCTGTCCCGATCCCTCTGTAGAGCCCAAATCCCACAGATCCGACCTGTCCCGATCCCTCTGGAATTCCCAAATCCCACAGATCCGACCTGTCCCATTCCCAATCCTGATCCCAATCCCTCTGGAGATCCCAAATCCCATAGGTCTGACCTGTCCTGATCCATTCGAAATTCCCAAATCCCATGGATCTGACCTGTCCCAGTCTCTCTGGAGATCCCAAATCCCATCTCCCACCTGTCCTGATCCCACAGATCCCACCTGTCCCAATCCAAATCCCTCTGGAGACCCCAAATCCCATTGATCTGAGCTGTCCCAATCCCACAGATCCAACCTGTCCTGATCCCTCTGGAATTCCCAAATCCCACAGATCCAACCTGTCCCAGTCTCTCTGGAGATCCCAAATCCACGATCCCATCTGTCCTGATCCCACAGATTTGACCTGTCTTGATCCCTCTGGTCATCCCAAATCCCGTGGATCCGACCTGTCCCAATCCCATGGTTCCAACGTGTCCTGATCCCTCCAGAATTCCCAAACCCCACTGGTCTGACCGGTCTGGATCCCACTGATCCCACCTGTCCTGATCCCTCAGATCCACCCTCTCCCAAATCCCATGGATCCAACCTGTCCTGATCCATTCAGAATTCCCAAATCCCACACATCCGACCTGTCCCAATCCCTCCAGAATTCCCAAATCCCACAGATCCAACCTGTCCCAATCCCTCCAGAATTCCCAAATCCCACAGATCTGACCCATCCCCATTCCTCTGCCATCGGAATTTTCCAAATATTCAGATTTTTTTTTAATTTTTTTTTTTTAGGAACGGCTCCGAGCTTTGGGAATTTTTTTTTGGAATTCAAATCAATAAAAATTTCCAGAATTTTGGGGGGAAATTTTGGTAAAAATTCAAAAATTTATTTTGCAAAAATTGCGTTTTTAAGGGCAAAAGTTCCACATTTTTTAGTAAAAATTCCAAATTTTTTTTGGCAAAAATTGCAATTTTTGGGGGCAAAAAATTCCAGGATTTTTTGGGGCAAAAATTAAATTTTCTTTTGCAAAAATTCCTTTGGTTTTGGGCAAAAAAATCAAAAATTTTTTCTCAAAAATTCAAATTTTTTTTGGAAAATTTCAAATTTTTTTTTGTTGCAAAAATTCAAATTTTTTTGGGCAAATTCTTTTTTTTTTTTCCACAAAAAAATTCCCTTTTTGGGGCAAAATTCAGGGGTTTCTGGCAAAAAATGCAAATTATTTTTGGCAAAAATTCCTCCTTTATTTTTGGCAAAAATTCAAATTTATTCGGTGAAAATTCCTTTTTTTGGGACAAAATTCAATTTTTTTTTAAATTCTTTTTTTTCAGTGGGGCAAAAATTCAATTTCTTTTTGGGCAAAAAAATCCCTTTTTTTGGGCAAAAATTCAAATTTTTTTCTGGCAAAAATTTGATTTTTTTCCGCAAAAATTCAATTTTATTTTTGCCAAAATTCCTCCTTTCTTTCGGCAAACATTCCAAATTTTTTTTTTGCAAAATATTTCCCTTACTTTGGTCAAAATTTTAATTTTTTTTCACCAAAAATTCCAAATTTTTTTTTTTCAAAAATTCCTTTTTTGCGACAAAAATTCAAAGTTTTTGGGGCAAAAATTCCCCCTTTTTTAATCAAAAATTCAATTTTTTTTTCAAAAATTGCAATTTTTGGACAAGAATTCATTTTTTTGGACATAAATTCCTCTTTTTTTTGTCCAACCCCCTTTTTTTTTTGGCAAAACTTCCAAATTTTTATTGCCAAATATCGCATTTCTTGAGGGCAAAAATTCAATTTTTTTTTGCAAAAAATCCCGTTATTGTGGGCAAAATTCCAATTTTTTTGGGAGGCAAAAATTCAAATTTTTTTCTGAAAAATATTCCAATTTTTCCCCGCAAAACTCCCATTTTTTTGGTCCAAAATCCTTTTTATTTTTGGTCCAAAATCCCATTTTTTTGGTGCCAAATTCCCATTTTCCCTCCGCCTTCGGCGTCGGTTTCGCGCGGAGCCTCCCGCCCTGCCCGCGGCCTCGGGAGCGCTCGGCAACTCTCGGGAGCGCTCGGCAACTCTCGGGAGCGCTCGGTAACTCTCGGGAGCCCTCGGCAACTCTCGGGAGCCGTCGTGGGAGCCTTCGGAAGCGCTCGGGAGAGCCCTCGGGAGCGCCCTCGGGGGAGCCCTAGGGGGCGCTCGGGAGCTGTCGGGAACTCTCGGGAACCTTCGGGAGCGCTCGGCAACCCTCGGGAGAGCTCTCAGGAGCCGGCGGGAACCGGCGGGGCAGCCCGCGGGAACCGGCCGGGGAGCCCTCAGGAACGCCGGCGAGCCCTCAGGAGCCCGCGGGAGCCGGCGGGAGAGCCCTCAGGAACCGGCGGGGGAGCCCTCAGGAGCCGGCGGGAACCGGCGGGGGAGCCCGCGGGAACCGGCCGGGGAGCCCTCGAGAGCTGTCGTGGGAGCCATCGGGAGAGCCCTCAGGCCCCGGTGGGAACTGTCGGGAGACCTCGGAGGAGCTGTCGGGAGCCCTCGGGAACCGGCGGGAGAGCCCGTGGGAGCTGTCAGAAACCGGCGGGGGAGCCCTCAGGAAACGTCGGCAGCCGGCGGGAAGTGGCGGGGGAGCCCTCAAGAAACGTCGGGGAGCCCTCAGGAACTGTCGGGGGAACGCTCGGGAGGCATCGGGGGAGCCCTCAGGAAACATCGGGAGCTCTCGGTGGAGCACTCGGGAGGCGTCGGGAATGTTCGGGAGCTCTCGGGAGCTCTCGGTGGAACGCTCGGGTGAGCTCTCGGGAGGCATCGGGAACGTTCGGGAGCGCTCGGGAGGCGTCGGTGGAACGCTCGGGAGCGCTCGGGTGAGCTCTCGGGAGGCATCGGGAACGTTCGGGAGCGCTCGGGAGGAGTCGGCCCCGGGCAGGCGGAGCTCGGGAGGGCGAGGAGCGGCCTTGGAGCTCGGGAGCCGAAGCGCTTCGGGCCCCGCCGGGAGCGCTCGGGCCGCGCCGGAGGCGGAGCCGGGATTTAGTTTGGCCTCGGCCGGGCCGGGAGGCGGTGCCGGAACGCTACAGAAACACACAAAATAATAACGGGGAAATAATGCAAAATAAAATGGGGGAAATGATGGAAATAATACAGAATAATAACGGGGAAATGATGGAAACAATACAAAAGAATAATGGGGAAATAATGCAAAATAAAATGGGGGAATTGATGGAAATAATACAGAATAATAACGGGGAAATAATGCAAAATAAAATGGGGGAAATGATGGAAATAATACAGAATAATAACGGGGAAATAATGCAAAATAAAATGGGGGAAATAATAGAAATAATACAAAATAATACAAAATAATAACAGGGAAATGATAGAAAATAAAATGGGGGAAATGATAGAAATAATACAAAATAAAATGGGGAAAGTAATAGAAATAATACAAAAATAAATGGGGAAAATAATAAAAATAATACAGAATTAAACGGGGGAAATAAAAATAATACAAAATAAAGTGGGGAAAATAATAAGGAGGGGGGGGAGAAAAATAAATATAAAATAACATGGGGGAAGGAAGGGGAAAAAGAAAAATAATAAAATTAAAATAAAAAACCACAAAATAAAATGGGGAAAAAAGTGAAATGGGGAAAAGGAAGGGGAAAAATAAATTTTAAAAATACAAAATAAAATAAAGGGGGGGGGGAAATTTAAAAAGTGGGGGGGAAGGGGAAAAAAGGGAAATAAAGAGAAAAAAATTAAAAGTGAGGGGAAAGGGAAATAAAAATAATACAAAATAAAATGGGGGAAATGATAGAAATAATACAAAATAAAATGGGGAAAGTAATAGAAATAATACAAAATTAAATGGGGGAAATAATAAAAATAGTACAAAAATAAATGGGGGAAATAATAGGAATAATACAAAATAAAATGGGGAAAATAATAAAAATAATACAGAATTAAACGGGGGAAATAAAAATAATACAAAATAAAGTGGGGAAAATAATAAGGAGGGGGGGAAGAAAAATAAATATAAAATAACATGGGGGAAGGAAGGGGAAAAAGAAAAATAATAAAATTAAAATAAAAAACCACAAAATAAAATGGGGAAAAAAGTGAAATGGGGAAAAGGAAGGGGAAAAATAAATTTTAAAAATACAAAATAAAATAAAGGGGGGGGGGAAATTTAAAAAGTGGGGGGGAAGGGGAAAAAAGGGAAATAAAGAGAAAAAAATTAAAAGTGAGGGGAAAGGGAAATAAAAAGAAAAAAGAGAAAAAAAGAGGAAAAAAATTAAAAATTGGGGAAAAAAAAGGTAAAAAAGAAAGAAAGGCCAAAGCAGCTGAGCCGAGGGCAGAGGAGGGAATTTGGGAATTTCTCTCCCGGAATTTTGGGAGATTTCACCCAAGGAGGGGAAAAAAAGGAAAAATTTTGTTGAAAAAATGTGAAAATTCTCCCAAATTTCGGAATTTTTGGGGGAATTACAGCATGGGACTGGAGCGTTCTGGGCAGGAATTGGTTAATTTGAAATGGGGTTTGACTTTTGTTTATTTTCATTTTATTTTTATTTCATTTATTTTCACTTTTTATTTTTAAATTTTCATTTCATTTAGTTTTATTTGAAATCTTCTTTGATTTCTTTTAAAATTTACTTTTATTGATTTTTATTGACTTTATTTTTTCTAGATTTAATTTAATTTATTAAAATTTTTCCAGCTATTTCTTTTAAATTCAACTGAATTTAATTTGAATTCTGTTCACCTTTACAATTTATTTTAAAAGCTTTTCTTCCATTTATTTTAAATATTTGAACTCGTTTTTTAAACCTCTTTTAAATAATTTTGATCCATCTTTTATTTCTTTTAAATCATTCCATTTAATTCTTTATTCCTTTTAAAATAATTTTGACTTTTATCCTTTATTTTTTTAAATATCTTTGTAATTTATCCTTTATTTATTTTAAATACTCTTAAACTTATTTTAAATTTATTTTTAATTTTTTTTTAAATTTATTTTTATTTCTTTTAAATATTTTCCATTTATCCTTTTCATTGAAATTCTTGATTTCCATGTCTTGAAATTTGATTTTTTTCCCGCATTTCCTTCTTTATTTAATATTATTTTGAATTTCTATTTTATTCTCTTTGGAATTTTAAATCCTTTTCAATTTCATTTTTTTAAAAACTCTCTTTTTTTTTTAAACATTTCCCGTATTTATTTGGAATTCTGTTGATTTTTTTCCCAATTTTTTACTGGGGGGAACCGACCCGTGCAGGACGGGGAGCAGCAGCCCCGGTGACCCCTCCTCTGGGGACACCCAGGGTGACCCAAAGGTGACCCAAGGGTGACAATGAAGGTGACCCTGAGGGCAGCCCTGGAGGTGACCCAAAGGTGACCCCAAAGTGACCTCGAAGGTGACTTTGAGGTTGACCCAGAGGGTGACCCCGAGGATGACCCCAGTGGTGACCTGGGAGGTGACACCAAAGGTGACCCCAGTGGTGACCCCAAAGGTGGCCCTGAGGGTGACCCCAACCTGAAAGTGACCCTGAGGGTGACCCCAGTGGTGACCTGGGAGGTGACAGCAAAGGTGACCATGAGAGCAACCCCAAAGGTGACCTCAAAGGTGACCATGAAGGCAAACCCAAAGGTGACCCTGATGGCACCCCCAAAGGTGCTCCAGAGGTGACCCCGAAGGTGTCCCCAAGGGTGACCACAAGGATGACCCCAAAGGTGACCTTGAAGGTGACCCTGAAGGTGACCCCAAAGGTGACCACGAGGGCAACTACAAGGGTGACCGTGAGAGTGACCTCAAAGACAAGCCCCAAGGTGACACTGACGGTGACCCCAAAGGTGTCCCCAAAGGTGCCCCCAAGGGCGACCACAAGGACGACCCCAGAGGTGACCTCAAAGGTGACCCTGAAGGCAACCCCAAGGGTGACCCCAGGGCCATCCCGAAGGTGACCCCAAGGTGCCCAAAGGTGCCCCGGTGGTGTCCCCGCATGTCCCCGCGTCCCTCCCGGTGGCCGGCCGGCGCTGGCATTTCCGAGCCGTTTTTTTTCCGAATGGGATTTGTCTCTTGGTGATGGCCCCCTTGTAGGATGGCACCCATGGGATGTGGCGGGCGGGGTGGAGGGTTGGATCCCGCTTAGCTCTCCTGGGCGTCGCCGGCGCCGCCGCCGCGGCCGTACTCACTGGAGCGCGGCGCCATGCCCAGGTACTGCTTCAGGAACTCGCTAAACCTCTTCTGGTTGTTCCACTTCCGCGCCGACTTGCGCACCCCGATGAAGCCCCCGTACCTCTTCTGCACCCCCTTGGCCGCCCGGCCCGCTCCCGGCCGCCGCGAAATGTCCTCCTCCTCCTCCTCCTCCTCTTGCTCGTCGTGCTGGCGGCCCGAGGGCCAGGGCCGGCCCGAGAGGCGGCGGGGCCGCGGCGCCGCTCGGCCGGTGGCCGCGCACAGCTCCCAGGTGGCGCGGGGCACGGCTTGGCCTTCGCACTCCAGGATGCAGATCTGCGGGGAACGCGCCACGCGTCACGGCCGGGCCGGGGCCGGGAGGGATCGCCGGGAACGGCGGCGTGCCCGCGCCCCCCGCCCGTGCGCACGCTCCCCAGAGGGGGCCCAGCCGTGACGTGGTGCCCATAGGGGTCCCCAGAGGTGACATCCCATAGGTGTCCATCCCATAGGTGACATGGTGCCCATAGGTGTGCATAACTGACATCCCATAGGTGCCCGTCCCATAGGTGCCCTCCCATTGGTGCCATCCCATAGGTGTCCCCATAGGTGCCATCCCATAGGTGCCCATTCCATAGGTGCCCTCCCATCGGTGCCATCCCATGGGTGCCCATCCCATAGGTGTCCCCATAGGTGCCATCCCATAGGTGCCATCCCATGGGTGCCATCCCATGGGTGCCCATCTCATGGGTGCCCATCCCATAGGTGCCCAGAGGTGCCATCCCATGGGTGCCATCCAAGGGTGCCCATCCCATAGGTGCCATCCCATAGGTGCCCATCCCATAGGTGCCCATAGGTGCCATCCCATAGGTGCCATCCCATGGGTGCCATCCCATGGGTGCCATCCCATAGGTGTCCCCATAGGTGCCATCCCATGGGTGCCCATTCTATAGGTGCCCTCCCATCAGTGCCCATCCCATGGGTGCCATCCCATGGGTGCCCATCCCATAGGTGCCATCCCATGGGTGCCAATCCCATAGGTGCCCATCCCATAGGTGCCTTCCCATAGGTGCCCATAGGTGCTATCCCATGGGTGCCCATCCTATAGGTGCCCTCCCATCAGTGCCCATCCCATAGGTGCCATCCCATGGGTGCCATCCCATGGGTGCCCATCCCATACGTGACATCCCATGGGTGCCCATCCCATGGGTGCCCATCCCATAGGTGCCATCCCAAGGGTGCCCATCCCATGGGTGCCAATCCCATAGGTGTCCCCATAGGTGCCATCCCATAGGTGCCCCCATAGGTGCCATCCCATGGGTGCCCATCCTATAGGTGACATCCCATGGGTGCCCAACCCATAGGTGCCCATCCCATGGGTGCCCATCCCATAGGTGCCCATCCCATGGGTGCCCATCCTATAGGTGCCATCCCATGGGTGCCCATCCCATAGGTGCCCATCCCATGGGTGCCCATCCTATAGGTGACATCCCATGGGTGCCCAACCCATAGGTGCCCATCCCATAGGTGCCATCCCATGGGTGCCATCCCGACACCATCCCGTTGGACGTGCCGTGGGAAGGTGCCGGCAGCTCCTCGGCCTCATCCCGGAGGTGCCTCCTGCCCGAGCCCCTGCTGGGCTCCCAGGGCTGGAAGGGGGTGGAGATGCTCGGCAGCGCTCTCCAGCTCCCCTGGACACACCCCAGGCTGTGCCAAGGAATTCCAGAGCTCCTGCGCCACCACTCTGAGCTCTGCTGGGGGCCACAGCCCAGAAATCATCGACTCGGGACGGTGGAGGTGGGATGGGATGGAGCTGGGAAGGGATGGAGCAGGTGGGAAGGGATGGAGGTGGGAAGGGATGGAGGTGGGAAGGGATGGAGGAGGTGGGATGGGATGGAGGTGGGAAGGGATGGAGGTGGGAAGGGATGGAGGTGGGATGGGATGGAGGTGGGACGGGATGGAGGTGGGAAGGGATGGAGGTGGGATGGGATGGAGGTGGGACGGGATGGAGGTGGGAAGGGATGGAGGAGGTGGGACGGGATGGAGGTGGGACGGGATGGGATGGAGCAGGTGGGAAGGGACAGTGGAGGTGGGACGGGATGGGATGGAGGTGGGACGGGATGGAGGTGGGAAGGGACAGTGGAGGTGGGACAGGATGGGATGGAGGTGGGAAGGGACGGCGGAGGTGGGAAGGGACCTCTGGCCTGTTCCCATGGCAGGTCCTGGTGCCTGGAGTTGTTCCTCGCCAGGGGTGCAACTTTGCTGTTCCCGAGGTTTCTCCAGCTGGGAATGTTCCTCTGGATGGCAGCAGAAGCCTGCGGGGTCCCACCAGCCCTCCCAGCTCTGAGCATCTGCTAAGGTTCTCCTGCGGAGGCTCTCCTGCCCCGTTATCCTGAAGGATTCCTGGTGCTCCGGGTTTATCCGCTCCGGGATTGTCCTCAAGGATGTCACGGGACACTGGGATGAAGGTCAGGCCCAGCCTCAGGCTGGTCAAGCCCCACTGCTCCTCCATAAATCCACGGTGGCTGCTCCCAGTGACCTTCCTGTCCTCCACTCCTTCAGAGCAGCTCCACGGGATGGAGATGGAAAAGCTCCGTGCTCCAGCACCTCACTGGAGATTCACGGGAAGCTTCCCAGATCCTCCTCCATCCTTCCTCAAAGGCAGGAGGGGCCTCCAGCTCCTCCAGCCCCAGGAACGGCCGTTCCCACCACGTCCCTTCGTCACCGGCGTCCTTTGGCCCCCAGGAGTTCATCCCACCACGGTTGGGTCCTGTCCCTTTCCAGGCTGGACAGGAAACGGACATGTCCCTGCTGTGGGGTTTTGGTGTCACCAAACCCACCATGGTTGGGTCTCATCCCTTTCCAGGCCGGACAGGACATGGAAAGTCCTTTTTTGGTGCCACCAAACCCACCACGGTTGGGTCTCATCCCTTTCCAGGCCGGACAGGACATGGAATGTCCTTTTTTGGTGCTACCAAACCCAGCACGGTTGGGTCTCATCCCTTTCCAGGCTGGACAGGACATGGAATGTCCTTTTTTTGTGTCACCAAACCGAGCATGGTTGGGTCTCGTCCTTTCCAGGCCAGTCCTTTTTTTGGTGCCACCAAACCCAGCACCCAGGAAAACCATCCAGGAGAAAATCGTGGAAGAACCAAGCTCGATGAACTCTGGAAGGAACCGTGGGTGGAGGGCCCAGGAGGGAAGCGTTGTCCTCGTGTCCGTCCCGACGTCTCCACCGCGGTGGGGTCCTTCAAACGCTGATCCCCAGCTGGCTTCAGCCCAGGTGAGCCAGGTGGAGATCCCTGTCCTCTCCTCAAACCCTCAAATCCATTTTTTATCCTTTTTTCCCTCAAACCACCCCTCGCTCCATCCTGTTCCTCACGGTGTCTTCGTCCTTCTCGTGGCTCTTCCACCCAGGAACAAATTTGGGATTTAGTCCTGGAAATGCACCAAAATCTCCTTTTTTTGCCCCTTAAACACGAGGAATTCCCATGGGATGGGACAACGGGGAGCTGCTCACAGCAGGTGACCTGGGGGACATCCGGAGGGTCTCAGGGCCACCTGCAGGCCCCAAACCTCTGCAGAACCTCTCTCCTCCGTGGCACCACCAGCCTGGCCAGCGGGCAGCGGCCACCGGTCCCGGTCAGGGCTAGAGCTCCACCAGCTCTTCCCACCCCTCAGGGCTCATCCCACAACCCCCAAAAGAGGGAGAATTGTCCCCAAACGAGGCGGTGACAAGGATTTTTTAGGGCGGGGCCTTGTGGAGACACCGAGGGCGTCCCGCGCTGAGCCGAGGTCTTCTCCTGGCATCTCCAAGGCTTTGGAAGGGTCTGTGCTGCTGGAAGTGATGGATCCCATGGAGGTGACATCTCTAAGGTCCTGTCACCCTCCGGCATGGACATCCCAGGCTCCTGGGCCACCGGGCTGAGGTGACAATTCTCCTGGAAGTGGCTTCTGTCCCCTGGAATTCTGTCGGGAATCCTCGGTGAACAGCAGCCAGTGCTCCAAAACCAGCTGGGGAGGTTCTTCCCCGTCTTTAGTTGGTGGCTTTGGTGGCCTTGGGGATCGGCACAGGGGTGATTCACCCACACCTTGAGGAGCAGGCGGTCCCTGCCCTTCCCTGGCACCAGAAATTCCCGGGATCTCCTGCTCCACAGAGCTGGTGGGACTTCCTCGGACGTCAGTTTGGAAATGGTGGAAGATCACATCAAATCCCACCACGAGGCTCAAACCTAACCCCTGGAGATCCCAAATCCCACCACGAGGCTCCTTCCAGCCCAAACTGAACCTCAGGAGAACCCAAATCCCACCACGAGGCTCAAACTGAACCTCAGGAGACCCTGAACTCCACCACGAGGCTCTTCCAGCCCAAACCGAGCCCCGGGAGATCCCAAATCCCACCACGAGGCTCCTTCCAGCTCAAACCTAACCCCTGGAGATCCTAAATCCCACCACGAGGCTCCTTCCAGCCCAAACCCTAGGAGATCCCAAATCCCACCACGAGGCTCCTTCCAGCTCAAACCTAACCCCTGGAGATCCCAAATCCCACCACGAGGCTCCTTCCAGCCCAAACTGAACCTCAGGAGAACCCAAATCCCACCATGAGGCTCCTTCCAGCTCAAACCTAACCCCAGGAGATCCCAAATCCCACCACGAGGCTCCTTCCAGCCCAAACCGAGCCCCAGGAGACCCCAAATTCCGGTTCCAACTGCTCTGGCTTTGGGATAGGACCTGCCACGGGGTCCATGGGCCACCAACCCCCCCAGCTCCTCCCCGAGGTTCCGGCTGGAGCTCCAGGAGCAGGACCAGGCAGGAGAAGGGGATCTCAGAGGTTCTGGTGCCTTCTAAACGATGTTTTGGGGCCCAAGCAGGGTGGTGGCACCCCAAAACTTGGTGGCAGTGACGTGGCCTTGGTGGCACTGGGGTGGCTCCAGCATCTCCTGGAAGTTTCTGGTTTCTCCTGGGATTTTTGGGATATTTCCCAACCCTGGGGGCTTCCGAGCTGCCGGCTCCTTTTGGGAACGGGGGGACGTGTCCACCCGGTGGGATTTGTTATCCCAAATAAACAGGGGAGGTGGACAATCCCCCGGGAACGCCGGGACACGGACACGGCTCAGGGAGGGGAACAGAAAGGATTTAGGAGCTGGAAAACCCCAAAATTCCGGTTTCACAGCGCTTCCCGTCCCAGGTGGGACGCGAACCAAGGCCTGGAGGAGCTGCGGGATCTCCGAGCTCCTCCCACCCAGCCTGAGCTCCGAGCGGGATTTTGGAGGCTCCTCAGGGGTTTGGGATGGGTGAGGCAGTGGTGGGGATGGAAGCTGGGGATGGCTGGGGTGTTGGGACCACCCTGGTTTGGGATCTTCACCCTCCCTTGGGACCACCCTGGTTTGGGATCTTCACCCTGAGTTGGGATCTTCACCTTGAGTTGGGATTTTCACCTTCCCTCAGGACCTTCCTGGTTTGGGATCTTCATCCTCATTTGGGACCATCCTGATTTGGGATCTTCAGCCCGATTTGGGATCTTCAACCTCATTTGGGATCTTCTACTTCCCTCAGGACCATCCTGATTTAGAATCTTCATCCTGTGTTGGGATCTTCACCCTGCATTGGGATCTTCATCCTGGTTTGGGATTTTCACCTTCCCTTGGGACCTTCCTGGTTTGGGATCTTCATCCTCATTTGGGATCTTCAACCTCATTTGGGACCATCCTCATTTGGGAACTTCACCCTGATTTGGGATCTTTTACTTCCCTCAGGACCATCCTGATTTAGAATCTTCACCCTGGTTTGGGATCTTCACCCTGTGATCTTCACCCTGAGCTGGGATCTTCACACTGGTTTGGGACCATCCTGGTTTGGGATCTTCATCCTCACTTGGGACCATCCTGGTTTGGGATCTTCACCCTGTGTTGGGATCTTCACCCTGGTTTGGGATCTTCATCCTGCATTGGGATCTTCATCCTGCATTGGGATCTTCATCCTGCATTGGGACCATCCTGGTTTGGGATCTTCATCCTGGTTTGGGATCTTCACCTTCCCTCAGGACCATCCCGGTGCCCAGGTTGGAGTGACAGTGACAGTGACAGTGACAATGACAGCAGGTGGCACCTCCCCCTCAAGCCACAAATCCCCCAGACCCCAGCAGAGGGAAAATGGCACCCAGATCCCGCAGTATGGGGACAGGGGACAGCAGTGGCACTCCCAATGTCCCCCAGACCCCGGCAGAAGGAAAATGGCACCCAGATCTCCCAGTATGGGGACAGGGGACATTGGTGGCACTCCCGATGTCTCCCAGACCCAGATCCCCAGGCGTGGGGACAAGGGACAGCGGTGGTGGCAGTCACAATGTCCCCCAGACCCCGGCAGAAGGAAAATGGCTCCCATATCCCCAGGCCTGGGGACAGAGGACAGTTGGTGGCACTCCCAATGTCCCCCAGATCCCCCAGACGTGGGGACAAGGGACAGTGGTGGTGGCACTGACGATGTCCCCCAGACCCCAGCAGAAGGAAAAGGGCACCCAGATGCCCCAGGGCACGGGGACAAGGGACAGTTAGTGGCACTGACGATGTCCCCCAGATCCCCCAGGGCATGGGGACAGGGGACATTGGTGGCAATCACAATGTCCCCCAGACACCAGATCCCCCCAGCATGGGGACAGGGGACCCTGGTGGCACTCCCGATGTCCCCCAGCCCCCGGCAGAAGGCAAAGCGCTCCCATATCCCCCTGGCATGGGGACAGGGACCCTGGTGGCACTCCCGATGTCCCCCAGCCCCCAGCAGAAGGAGAAGCACTCCCATATCCCACAGCCCTGGGGACAAGGGACAGCAGTGGTGGCACTCCCGATGTCCCCCAGCCCCCGGCAGAAGGAAGATGGCTCCCAGATCCCCCCGGCATGGGGACAGGGACCCTGGTGGCACTCACGAGGACGTCGAAGCTGTCGCGGTAGAGCTGGCGGTCGCAGTGCAGGCAGTCGCCGCGGCAGTCGCCGCGGGCGCGGGCGCAGAGCCACAGCAGCAGCAGCAGGTCCCAGAGCACGGCCCGCATGGTGCCACCGCCTGCGGGGACACGCCCGTCACACCCCGGTACCCAAAACCCCGAGGGAACCCCAAAAAATCCGACGAAATGGGAAAAAAACCCCGCGAAATCCAAAAAAAAACCCCCGCGGAATCACGGAAAAATCCTGTGAAATCACAGAAAAATCCTGTGAAATCACAAAAAAATCCTGTGAAATCACAAAAAATCCTGTGAAATCACCAAAAAATCCTGTGAAATCACAGAAAAATCCTGTGAAATCACAAAAAAATCCTGTGAAATCACAAAAAAATCCTGTGAAACCCCGCGGAATCAAAAAAAACCCTGCAAAATCCAAAAAAATCCCATGAAATCCCCCAAAAAAATCCCGTAAAACACTGCGATCCCCCCAAAAAATCCCACAGAATCTCAAAAAAACCCCGTGAAATCCCCAAAAAAATCCCACGGAATCCCAAAAAAACCCTGTGAAATCCCAAAAACTCCCGTGAAATCCTGCGAAATCCCAAAAAATTCCAGAAAATCACACAAAAACCCATCAAAACCTTGCCAAATCCCAAAAATACCCATGGAATCCCAAAAAAATCCTGCAAAATCCAAAAAAATCCCAAAAAAACCCGCGGAATCCCAAAAAACCCCATGAAATCAAAAAAAAAATCCCATGAAATCCAAAAAAAATCCTGCAAAACCCCGTGAAATCCTAGAAAATCCCACAAAATTCAAAAAAAAATCCCAAAAAACCCCACGGAATCACAACCCCATGAAATCCCAAAAATCCCACAAAATACAAAAAAAATCCCAAAAAACCCCACAAAACCCTGTGAAACCCCCCAAAACCCCACAAACCCCGAAGGCCCCTGTGGGCAGAGGAGTCGATCCCAAAAGGCTCCGGGCTGTTCCTGACCCCAAAAGGCTCCGGGGATCCCAAATGTTCTGGGAATCCCAAAAGGCTCCGGGCTGTCCCTGACCACAAAGGCTCGGGATTGTCCCTGATCCCAAAAGGCTCCGAGATCCCAAAAGGCTCTGGGCTGTCCCTGACCCCAAAATGCTCCGAGATCCCAAAAGCTCAGGGTGTCCCTGATCCCGAAGGCTCGGGGCTGTCCCTGACCCCAAAGGCTCGGGGCTGTCCCTGATCCCAAAGGCTCGGGGTGTCCCTGACCCCAAAGGCTCGGGATTGTTCCTCTCTGTGTCCCTGATCCCGAAGGCTCGGGATTGTCCCTCTCGGTGTCCCGGGACAGCTCCGGGTTATTTTAGCAGGGACAGCGCATTCCCAGCCGTTCCCGCACGGGGACAATTCCCAGTCCCTGCTCCGGGATGGCTCTGGGGATGTGCCACCCCTGTCCCTGTCCCTGTCCTGGGGGGGTCCAGCAGGGATTGCTGGAATGGGAGCGCCAGTCCCGGAGAATTCCGTGTCACTGCCGGCTTGGCCAACAGGTTTAGGGGACAATTCGGGGACAATTCAGGGATTGGACAGAGGTGACGGAGTGGGATGGAAATGGGGATGTGGCACCGGGTGTAGGGGACAATCCAGGGACCGGACAGAGGGGTGACAGGATGGGGATGTGGCACCGGGTGTAGGGGACAATCCAGGGACCGGACAGAGGGGTGACAGGATGGGGATGTGGCACCGGGTGTAGGGGACAATGAGGGGACCAAAGAGAGGGAAAAGGATGGAGATGTGGCAGCAGGGGAGGGGACAATTAAAGGACCACACAGAGGTGACAAACATGGGGATGTGGCACAGGATTTAGGGGACAATTAGGAGACCAGGCAGAGGGGACAGGAAGGGACAGGACGGTGATGTGGCACTGGCTTTAGGGGACATTTCAGGGACCCGACAGAGGGGACAGAGAGGGACAACAGAGGGAGATGTGGCACCGGGATTAGGAGACCATGGGGGGATCAGAGAGAGGGGACAGAGGGGACAGAGATGGGGATGTGGCACCGGGTTTAGGGGACAATTCAGGGTCCAGATAGAGGTGACAGAGGTGGGGACGTGGCACCGGGTTTGGGGGACAATGAGGGGACCAAAGACAGGGACAGGATGGGGATGTGGCACCAGGGGAGGGGACAATTCAGTGTCCAGATGGAGGTGACAGAGTGGACACAGATGGGGATGCGGCACCGGGTTTTGGGGACAATTTAGGGTCCAGACAGAGGTGACAGAGATGGGGGTGTGGCACCAGGTTTAGGGGACAATGAGGGGACCAGAGAGGGACAAGAGAAGGAAATGTGGCACCAGGTTTAGGGGACAATTCAGGGACCAGACAGAGAGGACAGACAGGGACAGGAGAGGAAGATGTGGAGATGTGGCACCAGCTTTAAGGGACAATGAGGAGACGTCACAGAGGTGACAGAGATGGGGACATGGCACCGGGTTTAGGGGACAATGAGGGGACGAGGCACAAGGGACAGGAAGGGACAAGAGAGGAAGATGTGGCACCAGGTTTAGGGGACAATGAGGGAACCAGACAGAGGTGACAGAGGTGGGGATGTGGCACCAAGGGAGGGGACAGTGAGGGGACCAGAGAGAGGGACAGGATGGGGATGTGGCATCAGGGAGGGGACATTTCAGGGACCGGACAGAGGTGACAGAGAGGGACAACAGAGGGAGATGTGGCACCGGGTTTAGGGGACAATGAGGGGACCAGACAGAGGTGACAGAGATGGGGATGTGGCATCAGGGAGGGGACATTTCAGGGACCGGACAGAGGCGACAGAGAGGGACAACAGAGGGAGATGTGGCACCGGGTTTAGGGGACAATGAGGGGACCAGACAGAGGTGACAGAGGTGGGGATGGGACACCGGCTTTAGGGGACAATCCAGGGACCAGACGGAGGTGACAGAGATGAGGATGTGACACCGGCTTTAGGGGACAATCCAGGGACCAGACGGAGGTGACAGAGGTGGGGATGTGACACCGGCTTTAGGGGATCCCAAATTCCCAGGGCCACCCCCAGGCCGCGCACCCCGCCGGGTCCCTGCCGGGCGTGACGGTCACCTTTTGTCGCCGGCGGGCGGTGACAGCGGTGACACGTCGCGGCCGTCACCCGCCGGAGGGTCCGGGGGACGCTGATAAGGAGCCGGAATTGAGCTTTAATCTCGGCTGAGTCACAGCTCCCGAGAGAGGCCAAAAACCCCAAAACCGGCACCGCCACCCCCTGTCCCTGTCCCCGTGTCCCCAAGAGGCTCCGAGCGCGGGAGATCCGCGGGAAAACGGGATCGGGAGCGGATCCCGCTTTGTGCAGCCCCCGCCCCAAAATCCAATCCGGACGCTTTTTGGTTTTTTTTTTGGGGGGCTCCAAGCCCCTTCCTGAGTTTCCCAGCCACAAATCCATTTAAAAAAAAGGGATTCGCTTTTCCCCATTTCCCCCAGTATTTGTTTTCACTATTTTTTCCCCATTTCTCCACGGTTTTTTATCATTCTTTCCTCTTTTTCCCCCACGTTTTATTCCTCGTTCTTTTCCCTTTTCCTCAACATTTTTTCCTCATTCTTTCCTTTTTTCCCCTACCTCTTTTCCCATTCCTTCCCATTTCCCCTTTTTTTCTCCTCATTCCTTCCCATTTCCCCACATTCTTTTTCTCATTTTTCCCCCTTTCCCCCCACATTTTTTCCTAATTCTTTCCCTTTTTCCCCTCGTTTTTTTTTCCTCATTCTTTCCTCCTTTCTCCACATTTCTTCCCCTTTCCCCCCGCATCTTTCCCTCATAATTTCCCACCTTTTATCCTCATTCTTTCCCATTTTCCCACATTTTTCCCTCATTCTTTCCCATTTCCCACATTTTTTCCTCATTCTTTCCCATTTTCCCACCTTTTCTCTCTCATTCTTTCCCATTTCCCCACCTTTTTTCCCTCATTCTTTCCCATTTTCCCACCTTTTCCCCATTCTTTCCCATTTCCCCACCTTTTCTCTCTCATTCTTTCCCATTTCCCCACCTTTTCTCTCTCATTCTTTCCCACATTTTTCCTCATTCTTTCCCATTTCCCCACATTTTTTCCCCATTCTTTCCCATTTCCCCACATTTTTCCCTCATTCTTTCCCATTTTCCCACCTTTTTTCCCCATTCTTTCCCATTTCCCACTTTTTTTCCCCATTCTTTCCCATTTCCCCACCTTTTTTCCCCCATTCTCTCCCATTTCCCCACCTTTCCTCCCCCTCATCCTCTCCCTTTTCCCCGCATTTTCCCCCCTCATTCTTCCCCCTTTCCCCACATTTTTCCCCATTAAAAAAGAACATTTTTCCCTCTGGGAAAACCCATCCCGGGCCCTTTCCCGAAGGATCCTCGGGCCGGTCCCTCTCCCCTCTGCCACCTCTGCCACCCCCGCGGCTCCTCCCGGCCCCAAAATCTTCCTTTTCCTCCCCAAAAAATCCAACCCCATCCACCTCCGCCAGGACGCGGCCGCCCCGAGGGTGAAATCCCAGTTTATTTTTTTTCCCTGCGGTTGGAATTACCCTCATTCATTTCGGTGGGGAATAATAAATAAAAAAAATTTAAAAACCAATGAGTTTGGGTGGGTTTTTTTTTTTTTGGTTGGCTTTTTTAAAAATGGAAATCCGGCTTAGGGCGGGTTTATCCACCAGGACGAGCGGTTTTTATGGGATGAGAGGTGGGAAAATCCATTGTGGGAGCAGCGGGAACGGGAATGAACCGCGGAGAGGGGCAGCAGGTGCTGCCTCAGATGGGATTTTATCCGCTCCATTTGAGGCCATTCCCAGCCCCTCTTCCCGTGGGATTCTCCCGCCTTTGGGATGGCCCCGAACACCCCAAAAGCAGCTCCGCTTTGGGATCATCCCGCAGCAAAAACATCCCAAATCCCCTTTTTTTATTAATTTTTTTTTTCCTCCTTTTTCAGCCAAGGCCTGATCCAGAGGCGGCCGGGAAGGATCAGTGGGATCGGGGAAGGAGGGAAAGCTTTTCCCATTAAAAAAAAAAAATCAAATTATTGTCCTAAACCCCTGCCCTGCTCCCCCAAATCCCGCCTTTGCGCCGGCGGATTTTTGGGGGGGATTTCAGGGAAAATCAGAGGGATTCGGGAATGATGGAGTGTGGGGGGGTGGTGGTTACAGATCCTCGGCGGAAAAATCAGCGCTGCCTCCTCGCCGTGCCCCTCAATCAGGTAATTGGCCATAATTGGCCAAAATGAGGCGCCGCGGTGTGACTGGAAAGGCAGATGGGAGCCGGGAAAAGGCTGCTCGGAGGTGAAAAAAAATCGGGAATAACATTTTATTCCCCCCCATCTCCTCAGCCGCTCCTTTCCTGATTTTTTTGGGGGGTGCTCTAAACCGAACAAAGCACCAAAATAATAAAAAAAATAATAAAAAAGGAAATAAACCCCCTCACGCTCGTCCTTTTTGTGCGATTTTTGGGGTGGCTCGGCCGGGGAGATCCCGGGGAAGTCGCGGCTGGAAGGGGAAGGAGCGGGAATACGGGATGGGCACAATCGCGGCGCGGCTGCTCCCCCCAAAAACCCCCCAAAAACCAAAAAATTCCCGCCGATCCCGGAGGCAGCCGGCAGCACCCCCGGCTCCGGGCAGGCCACGCCGCCTCTTGTTGCATCCCCGCGGCTCCGCTCGGCCGGATTTTGGGGCTGCAGAGCCAAAAACTTTTCCTCCGCCGGGAGAGCGGCAGCGGCTCCCGCCGGGGCGAGGCTGCGCTTTCCCGCGGCGGGGAGCGCGGGGCCGTTCCGCGGGGGAATAAAAAGCAGGAAAAGCCGGGGAAAAGCGCGCCGGGAAGAGGAGGAATTCCTACCTGCGCTGAGCTGGCGGCTGCTCGGCTCCGAAGCTTGCCCGGCTCCGGCGGAGCCGCTCGCGTTTTTATGGCCGGGATCGCACCCCCGCCCCGGCCACGTGCGCGGCTGAGCCCAACCCGGGGCTGCCGCCGCCGCCGCGGGAGGGAGGGAGGGAGGGAGGGAGGGAGCGGCCCCGCAGCTGCCCCGCAGCCCCGATCCCGGATCCCGCAGCTGCCCCGCAGCCCCGATCCCGGATCCCGCAGCTGCCCCGCGGCCCCGATCCCACATCCCGCAGCTTCCCCACATCGCTCATCCCGCATGCTGCATCTTCCCTACATCCCGCATCCCGCATGCTGCATCTTCTCCACATCGCGCATCCCGCATTCCGGATCCCGCACCTCGCATCTTCCCCGCGCCTGCAGCTTCCCCGCATCCCTCATCCTGCATCCTACATCTTCCCCTCATCCTGCATCCCACTTCCTTCATCCCGCATCCCTCATCCTGCACCCCTCATCTTCCCCTCGTCCCGCATCCCACAGCCTCCCCAGATCCCGCACCCCACATCCTTCATCCCTCAGCCTTCATCCCTCGTCCCTCATCCTCCACCCCGCGTTCCTCATCCCACATCCCTCATCCCGCATCCGCATCTTCCCCGCATCCATATCCCGCATCCTGCATCCAAAATCCTGCATCCTGCGCTGCACATCCTGCATCCTCCCCTCATCCCACACCCCTCATCCTTCACCCTACACCCCTCATCCCTCCTCCCACACCCCACATCCCTCAGCCTTCACCCCTCATCCCGCACCTACCCCACATCCCGCATCCCGCATCCTCCCTGCATCCCACATCCCGCATCCTGCATCCAAAATCTTGCATCCTGCGCTGCACATCCTGCATCCTCCCCTCACCCTTCACCCCACACCCCTCATCCCACATCCCACATCGCGCATCCCACATTCTCCCCACATCATGCATCCGTTATCCCACATCCCCCATCATCCCAAATCCTGCATCCCAAACCCCACATCCCGCATACCTTATCCCGCATCCTGCGCCCCTCATCCCACACCCCACATCTTCCCCGCATCCCGCATCCTTCCCCACCCCACATTCCCTCACCCTGCATCCCTCATCCTGCATCCCAAATCCAACATCCCACATCCTGCATCCCTCATCCCAAATCCAACATCCCACATCCTCCCAACATCCCTCATCCTGCATCCCACATCCCACATCTCACATTCTCCCCACATCCTGCATCCCTTATCCCACATCCCAAATCCCACATCCCACATCTTCCCCACATCTCTCATCCCTCATCCCACATCCCAAATCCCACTTCCCGCATCCCACATCCCAAATCGAACATCCCACATCCTCCCCACATCCTCGCCACGTCCCTCATCCTGCATCCCCCACCCCACATTCCTCATCCCACATCTCTCAGCCTGCATCTTCCCCGCATCCCGAATCCGAAATCCTGTATCCTGCACCCCACCTCCTGCATCTTCCCCACATCCCACATCATTCAGCCCCCATCCCACATCCCATGTCCCAAATCCCACATCCCACATCCTGCATCCCGCATCCCAAACCCCACATCCCACGTCCCAAATCCCACATCCACATCCACATCCCAAACCCCACATCCCAAATCCCAAGCCCCAAACCCCACAATCCACATCTTCCCTGTATCCCCCATCCTTCCCATACCCATATCCCACATCCTCCCCATATCCTGCACCCCTTATCCCACATCCCCCACCTTCCCCACATCCCACATCCTTCATCCCACATCCCTCATCCCACCTCCTCCTCACATCCCGCATCCCAAATCCCACATCCTCCTCGCATCCCAAATCCCACATCCCACGTCCTGGACCCCTTATCCCACATCTTCCCCACATCCCGTATCTCAAACCCCACATCCCACATCCCAAATCCCACATCCCACCTCCCAAATCCCAAATCCCATATCCTCCTTACTTTCCCCTTCCCAAATCCCACATCCTGCATTCTCCCAGCACCCCACATCCCACATCCTGCACCCCACATCCCGCATCTTCCCCATATCCCGCATCCCACATCCCACATCCCACGTCCTGCATCTTCCCCATATCCCACATCCCACATCCCACATCCCACATCCCGCATCCCAAATCCCACATCCTAATTCCCACATCCTAATTCCCACATCCAGCACCCCACATCCCGCATCCCAAATCCCACATCCCAAATCCCACATTCCGCATCCCAAATCCCACATCCCCCATCCCAAACCCCACATCCCGCATCCCACATCCCACATCCCAAATCCCAAACCCCACATCCCAAACCCCACATCCTGAATCCCACATCCCAAATCCCACATCCCACATCCCAAATCCCACATCCCAAATCCCAAATCCCACCTCCCAAACCCCACATCCTGAATCCCACATCCCAAATCCCACATCCCCCATCCCAAATCCCACATCCCACATCCCAAATCCCATATCCCAAACCCCAAATCCCACCTCCCAAACCCCACATCCAGCACCCCACATCCCGCATCCCAAATCCCACATCCCAAATCCCACATTCCGCATCCCAAATCCCACATCCCCCATCCCAAACCCCACATCCCACATCCCAAATCCCACATCCCAAATCCCAAATCCCACCTCCCAAACCCCACATCCTGAATCCCACATCCCAAATCCCACATCCCACATCCCAAATCCCACATCCCAAATCCCAAATCCCACCTCCCAAACCCCACATCCCAAATCCCGAACCCCGTGGAGCCGCTTCCCGCCGTGTCCCAGATCTGGAGCAGCCGGGATCAATCCCAAACTCTTCCCAAAGGGAATTTTCCCACCTCAGACCCCACAAATCCCGCGCCCATCCCGCTCCTGAGCGTCAGGGTGGGAATCATGGATTTGGGATTTGCTGGGGGAGCAGAAAATTCCAGCTTGGGAATTCCAGGGATGATGGAAATGCTCGGAATGAGGCGGAAACGGGGATCTGCCTGCTCTGGCTCTGGGAATCTGGAATTGGGAACTGGGAATTGGGAAAGGGGAAAAGGGAATGGGGAATGGGGGAATTGAGAATAGGGAATTGGGAATTAAGAATTGGGAAAAAGGAACTGGGATTTGGGAATAGGGAATAAGGAACTGGGAATAGGGAATGGGGAATTGGGATCTGGGAATTGGGAATCAGGAATAGAGAATTTGGAATAGGGAATTGGGAATAGGGATTTGGGAATAGAGAATTGGGAAGGGGGAAATAGGGAATCAGGAATCAGGAATTGTGAATTGGGAAAAAGGAATTGGGATTTGGGAATTGGGAACTGGGAATGGGGAACCGGGAATTGGGAATAGGGAATAGGGAATGAGGAAATAGAGATTTGAGAGTAGGGAATTGGGAACTGGGAATGGGGAATCAGGAATTGGGAATGGGGAACTGGGAATGGGGAATTGGGAATAGAGAATAAGGGAATTGGGAATTGGAAATTGGGAACTGGGAATTGGGAATTGGGAATGGGGAAATAGGGAATGGGGAATAGGGATTTGGGAATAGGGAATTGGGAATCAGGAACTGGGAATAGGGAATTGGGAATGGGAAATAAGGAATTGGGATCTGGGAACAGGGAATTGGGAATTGGGAAGAGGGAATGGAGAAGGGGGAATTGGGAACTGGGAATTGGGAATTGGGAAGAGGGAATTGGGAATGGGGAATAGGGAATAGGGAATTGAAATAGAGCAGGACAAGAGCCCGGATTTGGGGAGTTTTTAGGGAAAAGGGTGGGATGAGAGCCTGGATTTGGGGAGTTTTTAGGGAAAAGGGTGGGATGAGAGCCTGGATTTGGGGAGTTTTTAGGGAAAGCGGGGCTGGGGACTCTCCCTGCGCCGGCCCCACGGCCCCGTCACATTCCCAGCGGATCCGAACACGTTTTTTTAAAAAATAAATAAACGAACGTTACATTTATTTCTTAATTTTAAAAACCTGTTTTTTAACAAAAACACTGCTCCTGTCTTCCCTGAAACCCCTGGATTGTCAAGAATTCCCTGGATTGTCAAGAATTCCCTGGATTGTCGAGAATTCCCTGGATCTCCGGCCTGGGAGGCGCTTTGTCCTTTCCCGGGATCATTTCCCGACCTCTCAAGGCTTCATCCCCTAAATTGCCATTTTTGGGGGGGTTTATTGCCAAAAAAAGGCGTTTTCTCCCCAAATTTGGGTGAAGGGATCCGAGCTGGTGACGAGGAGGAAAAATGTCAATTTATTTTTTTGGCATTCCCAGGTTTTTTTGGGGATCCGTGCCGGTACCAACAGCTGGGGTGGGAATGGTTTGGGATGTGGGATCAGTTGGGAAATTAGGATGGAAAATAAATTTATTTTTTAATTTTTTTTTTTTTTTTGGGTGTTTCTATCCCAAATCCGGGTTTGAGAGATCCTGGGAGCATCCGGAATGACGGGAAATTTGGGAAAAGCCACGATCCCATTTGGGAGCAGGACATGAAAAAAACGGGATCCGGCTCCAGGGGAACATGGAGAGAATTCCCAAGCTGGGAATTGTTCCCCTGGAATTTGGCATTCCCGTGGTCCCGAGGGTTTGGATCAACCTGGGATCGGGATGGGATTGAAGCTCCAGGGATCCCATCCCAAACCATTCCGGGATTCTGGGATCAAGGATGGATCAAAATCCATCAACAGGGATTTTTATGGAATTTTTGGGGATGGAAAAGGGAAGGGAGACCCTTCCTGGAGTTCCCAATTCCCAGGGAATTCCCTGGATCCCAAAATTCCATCCCAGAATCTCCTTTTCCTGGAGAGGAGCCAGGGGTTGGAATGGGCAGGGATTGAAGCTCCAGGGATCCCATCCCAAAAAATTCCCGGATTCTGGGATCAAGGATCCATCCCAAGGGATTTTTATGGAATTTGGAGATGGAAAAGAGAAATGGAGTCCCAAATTCCCAGGGAATTCCCAAAATTCCTTCCCGGATTGGAGCTGGATGGGGATGGATCCAATCCTGGAGAGCTGGGAATGGAGGGAATTCCCTGGGAAAGGGAAAAAAATCCCAAAAACCCTTGGAATTTGGGACGGAATTCCGGGCTGGGATAGAATTCCAGAGAATCCCTGGGAGTGTCCCAGGAAAGGTTGGATCCACCTGGGATGGGATTGAAGCTCCAGGGATCCCATCCCAAACCATCCCGGGATTTTGGGATCCCCTGGAGCTCCAGGCTGGGATTTTCCAGCTCACGAATCCCGTGGGATTCAGCTCCAGAGGATCCCAGGATCCATCCTCGAATCCCTCCGGGATCGCACCGGGAAGAAGAAGAGCTGGGATTTTAATTCCAGCAATCCATAAAAAACAAGAAAAAAAAGAAAAAGAAAGAAAGAAAAAATTGTTATTTTTCCCCAAATCGGGGATTATTTTAGCCCTGAGAGGGGAGGGGGTCAACAAAAAAAATAAAATAAAAAAAATCCAGGAATGATTGCAAATGGAATATCAGAAAATTGCCCCAAATCTCTGGAATATTAAAATTTAAAAATTTGGGGTTTTTATTGATTTATTATATTTATATTTATTTATAAATTAAATTAATTTTTTTTTTTTTAATCAACCGACGCTGCGGAGCCAAGGCAGGGAAGAGGCTGCATTCCCCTGCCTTGTCCGTTCGCGTCGCCGGACAAAAGGACAGAAGGACAAAGGGACAGAAGGACAAAGGGACAGAGGGACAGAAGGGACAGAAGGACAGAGGGACAGACACGGGAATCACAGCTCCTGCATACCCCGCGTTTTGACGAGATTTGTCCTCAGCGCGCACCCGCCGGCGGCCGCAGAGGCTGCTGGGAGTCGTAGTTTTCAACTTAGTACAACGATTGCGCACGCGCGGCACTGCCCCTTGCCGGAGAGGGGAGGAGGAGGCGTTCGATGTTTGGCTGGAGGCGTTCGATGATTGGCTGAGATGAGGACGGTGGGCGGGGTTAGAGGCAGTGGCGGGAATTGCGGCTGTCGGAGAGTTCGGCGCGAGCGGTACCGGTCAGAGGGGGCGGGGCAACGGCTGAGGGCAACGGGAGTGAGCGGAACCGGCCCGACCGAGGGGACCCGGACTGAGGGGAACGGAACCGCCCGACCGAGGGGAACCGGACTGAGGGCAGCGGAACCGGCCCGACCGAGGGGACCCGGACTGAGGGGAGCGAAACCGCCCGACCGAGGGGACCCGGACTGAGGGGAGCGAAACCGCCCGACCGAGGGGAACCGGACTGAGGGGAGCGAAACCGGCCCGACCGAGCGGCTGCGGCTGTGAGTGCCGGGGCTGAGGGGAAGCGGGCTGAGGGCAACCGGGCCGAAGGGAACCGGCCCGAGCCGAGCGGCTGCGGGTGCCGGGTCTGAGGGGAACCTGGCTGAGGCGAACCGGGCTGAAGGGAACCGACCCGGGCCAAGCCGCTGTGAGTGCCGGGTCTGAGGGGAACCGGCCCGGGCCGGGCGGCTGCCAGTGCCGGGTCTGAGGGGAACCTGGCTGAGGGGAACCGGGCCGAAGGGAACCGGGCCGAAGGGAACCGGCCCGGGCCGGGCGGCTGCCAGTGCCGGGTCTGAGGGCTTAGCGGGGCTGCGGAAGCGGCTGAGGCGGCCAAGCCGCTCCGCTCCGCCCGAGGGTGTGGGAGAAGGCTCCGAGGCCGGGAGCCCTAGGCAAGGAGCAGGGAAAAGCTGAGAGTGAGGGAATGGTGGAAGGGGTGGGAAAAGGGGCTGAGGTGGGGAAGGGGACGGGGCCTTGGCTGGGGAGGGGGTTTGGGTGAGATCCTGGGGGTAGCTGGGTCTGAGGGGCTGCTGAGGTGGGGAAGGGGATGGGAATTAGGTGAGATCCTTTGGGAAGTGCTGGGGCTGAGGGGCTGCTGGAAGTGGGGAAGGGGACGAGGGCTTGGCAGGGGAGGGGAAGGAGCTTTAAGCAAGAGGCAGGGAAAGGCTGGGAGTGAGGGAATGGTGGGTGAGGGTGGGAAAAGGGGCTGGGGGTGAGGTGACCAAGGGACCCGAGGTGGCCAAGGGGTCTTGGGTGAGGAATGGGGAAGAGCTGGGCCTGAGGAAGGGGCCTGGAGCAGGGGAAAGGGGCTGAGGTTGAGGGGGGCAAGGGGTCCTGAGGTGTTGGAGCTGGGGCTGAGGGGCAGCGGGATGGGAGAGGGAAGGGGAAGGATTGAGGGGGATGGTTTTTATTGGAGGTCGGGGTTTGGAGCTCCTCTGGAAAGGAGTGAGGGGCTGGGAGTCAGCTGGGAGAGGGCTGAGTGAAAAGATGGGATTGGGGAAAGGAGCTTTGGGGAGGGAGGGGGATTTGGGAACGGGGCTTTGAAGGCAGCAGCAGCAGGTGGGGTAGGAAGGATTGAGGGACTGGGAAAGGAATTAATGGGGTTTTAGGGATGAATTTGGGATGGTGTCGAGGAGCACCAGGAGAAGGAGAATGAGGGGCTGAGAAGGAAGCGGGGAAGGAGGGATTGCAGTGGATAATGGAGAGAGGAATAACCTGGAATGGGGGTCTGGGAGCGGGAAGGTGAAGTTCAGGGTGAGCTGGGGAGAGGGATGAGGAGCAGGAAATTGGTGCTGGAAGCACAGGGACGTGATGCAGCCATTTTTGGCCAAGACACTTCCGAGCTTCAGAGCCCAGCAGCACTCGTGGCAGCTTGGTTTATTGGAAAGTCAATTGCGGTGTCCCAGGAGGTCTGGCCTCCCCTCTGCCCCCCGCGCAGGGAACGTGCCCGCCGAGCCCTGCTCCTGCCTTCCCCAGCTCCCCGCGCCGGGCACGGATCGATGGCGCTTCCCGGGAGGCCGGATCCTGCTGTGCCGCTGGGACCGTGCCGGGAGCGGCCCCGAGTTACCATGGATATGGCTGGGCTGCCTCTCCTCAGGAAACCGTTGAGGAGGAGAGCTTGAGCTCAAAAGTTTGTTGTTTTTTTTTTTTTTTGCCGGGAGCGGCCCCGAGTTACCATGGATATGGCTGGGCTGCCTCTCCTCAGGAAACCGTTGAGGAGGGGAGCTTGAGCTCAAAAGTTTTTTTTTTTTTTTTTTTTTTGTCCTCCGCCAGGTTTTGCTGCCATGAATCCCAACCAGCCCTGAGTCCCGGGCGGGATGGCTGAGCAGGAAGCCAAGTACAGCGTCCTGCGGGAGGTGGGGCGCGGCAGCTACGGCGTCGTTTACGAGGCCGTGGCCAACCGAACCAAGCGGCGCGTGGCCGTCAAGAGGATGCCCTGCAACGTCCCCGAGAACGTGGAGCTGGCCCTGCAGGAGCTCTGGGCCCTGCAGAGCGTCCGGCGGCAGCACCAGAACGTGCTGCAGCTGGAGGAGTGCATCCTGCAGCGCGGCCGCCTCTTCCAGCCCCTGGAGGAGCGCGGCTCCGACAGCCACCTGCTGCTGGTGGAGACGTGCCTGAAGGGCCGGAGCCGCGCGGAGCCGCGCTCGGCCTGCTCGCTGTGGTTCGTCACCGAGTTCTGCGAGGGCGGCACCATGAACGAGTTCCTGCTGGCGCGCAGCCCTGACGCGCGCCTCAACGGCAGCTTCATGCGGCAGCTCAGCAGCGCCGTGGCCTTCCTGCACCGCAAGCGCATCGTGCACCGCGACCTCAAGGCCGACAACATCCTGGTGGCGCACGGCCGCGCCGGGCCCGTGGTCAAGGTGGGCAGGGCTGGGGGGAGGGAGGGAGTGGAGGTGTGGTCTGAGGGGTTGGGGGTGTCCGGCTTGGAGAAGGGAAGGATCTGGGGACTCCTCAGAACCTTTCCGGGAGCTGGGGGTGTCCAGCTTGGAGAAGGGAAGGATGCAGGAACTCCTCAGAGCCCTTCCAGGAGCTGGGAATGTTCACCTGGAGAAGGGAAGGACTTAGGAACTCCTCAGAGCCCTTTCCAAAGGCTGGGAATGTTCACCTGGAGAAGGATCCAGGGACACCTCAGAGCCCCTTCCAGGGGCTCCAGGAGAGCTGGATTTTGGGAAAGGGTTGGAAGGCCAGGGGACAGGGAATGAATTCCCACTGGGAAAGGGGAGCTTGGGGTGGGACCTTGGGAAGGAATTCCTGGCTGGGCTGGAATTCCCAGAGAATCCCCGGGAGTGTCCAAGGAAAGGTTGGATCTGCCTGGGACATGGCAGGGATGATTTTCAGGATCCTTTCCAGCCCAAGCCATTCCATGATTCCGAGCTCTCACATCACTCCTTTGGGAACCTCGTGGTAAATCTTGCGACACTTGAACATTTTGCCCTGGTGCTCCCCAAATTTTGCTTCCCAAATTGTTTCCCTGGACGTTGAGGGAAGGTGGGAATTGTCTCTGTGGAGGTGAAGATTTACTGATTCACTGCCGTTCTCGTAGCACCGGGCTTTCCAAAAAGTGCCAGGATCCCAAGAATTCCACCCAGACCATTCCCAACTCAAAATTCCAATAACTCCGCCCGGCTCATTCCTTAGAATCCCAAGAATTCCTCCCAGCCCATTCCCAACTCAGGATCCCAAGAGTTCCACCCCGCTCATTCCTTAGAATCCCAAAGTTTCCACCCACCTCATTCCCAAATCAGGATCCCAAGAATTCCACCTGCCTCATTCCTTAGAATCCCAAGAATTCCACCCAGCTCATTCACAGCTCAGGATCCCAAGAATTCCACCCAACTAATTTCCAGCTCAGGATCTCAAGAGTTCCGCCCTGCTCATTCCTAAATCAGAATCCCAAGAATTCCACCTAGATCATTCCTTAGAATCCTAAGAATTCCACCCAGCTCATTCCTAACTCAGGATCCTAAGAATTCCACTCAGATCATTCCCAAATCAGAATCCCAAGCATTCCACCCAGGTCATTCCCAACTCAGAGTCCCAAGAATTCCACCTAGATCATTCCTTAGAATCCTAAGAATTCCAACTAGATCATTCCCATCTCATGATCCCAATAACTCCACCCACCTCATTCCCAACTCAAAATCCCAAGCATTCCACCCAGGTCATTCCTAACTCAGAATCCCAAGAATTCCACCTGGCTCATTCCTTAGAATCCCAAGAATTCCACCCAGCTCATTCCCAACTCATGATCCCAAGAATTCCACCCAGCTCATTCTTCAGAATCCCAAGAATTCCACCCAGCTCATTCCCAACTCATGATCCCAAGAATTCCACCCATCTAACTCCCAACTCAGGATGCCAATAATTCCCGCAGATCATTCCTTAGAATCCTAAGAATTCCACCTGGCTCATTCCCAACTCATGATCCCAAGAATTCCACCCTGATCATTCCCAACTCAGAATCCCAAAAATTCCACCCAGCTCATTCCCAACTCAGGATCCCAAGAATTCCACCCCGCTCATTCTTCAGAATCCCAAGAGTTTCACCCGCCTCATTCCTTAGAATCCCAATAATTCCCCCCAGCTCATTCCCAACTCAGAATGCCAGGACTTCCCCCATCTCCTCCCTGGGACTCCCCCCACCCCATCCCACGCTCCGCCCCGCCGCCTCCATCCCCATTTCCCGCTTTCCCCGGCCTTCCAGGTGGCGGATTTCGGGCTGAGCAAGGTGTGCGGGGGCCGGGGCAGCGTGAACCAGCTGTGCCTCTCCTCGGCCTGCGGCTCCAACTTCTACATGGCGCCCGAGGTGTGGGAAGGGCACTACACGGCCAAGGCCGACGTCTTCGCCCTCGGCGTCATCTTCTGGGCCATGGTGGAGCGCATCACCTTCCGCGACGGCGACTCCGAGAAGGAGCTGCTGGGTGAGGGGCGGCTGGGGGTCCTCTCTCCCCCGCCACCGCAGGGGTTTCCGGGTGTTTCCGCCTCTGGAATGCTCACAGGGTGTGTGGGACGGGGTTTGGGATGGTGGAAGGTGCCCGTGGTTGAGGTTGGATGATCTTTAAGGTCGCTAACAACCCGCTCCGTTGGGTTGGAAGCCGTAATTCCAACTAAAAAATAAATTTAAAAAATTGGGAGTTCTGCGGGGTGGGGGAGGGATTGAGAGTTAAACAGAAAATCTGCTCAGGTAAAGAATTCCCAAGTGAAGCCCGGCCCAATTTCTGCTCCGAGGCCAGAAATGTAAATTTTGGAGGGGGTTTGGAGCAGCTTGGGACGGTGGAAGGTGCCCGTGGTTGAGGTTGGATGATCTTTAAGGTTGCTTCCAAGCCACTTTATTGGGTTGGAAGCTGTAATTCCAACAACAACAACAACAACAACAAAATAAAAATTGGGAATTCTGCTGAGTAGGGGAGGGATTCAGAGTTAAACACAAAACTTTGCTTGGTTAAAAAAATACCCAAACGAAGCCCGGCCCAATTTGTCCTCTTAGGCCAGAAATGTAAATTTTGTCAATTCCTGGAGTGTTCACAGGACGTGTGTAACGGGTTTGGGATGGTGGAAGGTGCCCGTGGTTGAGGTTGGATGATCTTTAAGGTCGCTAACAACCCGCTCCGTTGGGTTGGAAGCCTTAATTCCAACTAAAAAAATTTTTTTAAAAATTGGGAATTCTGCTGGGTGGAGGAGGAATTGAGAGTTAAACACAAAATTTGCTCAGGTGAAGAATTCCCAAGTGAAGCCCGGCCCAATTTCTGCTCCGAGGCCAGAAATGTAAATTTTGTCAATTCCCTCCTGGTGATGGAAATGATGGAGGGGCTCCCAAAAGGGCCAGGAAAATCCTGGATCCAGCCGTGCCAGGCACTCTGGAATTCCAGTATGCTCTGAGTGTGGCTTTTCCAGGAATTCCCAACCAAAACAATCCCAAATTGGGGTTTGCTTGGAATTGGAAAAGAAATGGGAAAGAAAAAAGAACCCCTCCATATATCCATATCCCATTCCCAGTTTGGTTTGTCATATCCAATTCCCAGTTTGGTTTGTCATATCCAATTCCCAGTTTGGTTTCTGGAATACCCAATTCCCAGTTTAGTTTTCTGGTACAACCCATTCCCAGTTTAGTTTTCTGGCAGATCCCATTCCCAGTTTGGTTTCTGGAGCATCCCATTCCCAGTTTGGTTTCTGGAATACCCATTCCCAGTTTGGATCCTGGCCCATCCCATTCCCAGTTTGGTTTCTCTCACATCCCATTCCCAGTTTGGTTTCTTTCACACCAGGAAAATCCTGGATCCAGCCGAGCATCCAATTCCCAGTTTGGTTTCTGGCCCATCCCATTCCCAGTTTGGTTTCTTTCACATCCCATTCCCAGTTTGGTTTCTCTCACATCCCATTCCCAGTTTGGTTCCTGGCCCATCCCATTCCCAGTTTGGTTTCTCTCACATCCCATTCCCAGTTTGGTTTCTGGCTCCTTGGGATTCTGCAGAGCTCTGGATGATCCCCAGCCCAGCGGATCCATGAGCCCAATTCCAGGGAGGATTTGGGAACATTCAGAGAGTTTCCAGTCACCTCTCCAGCAGCCAAAAGATCTTTTTTCCCCAATTTCTGATCAAACCCATTTTTGGAGAGCATTCCTTAGGGGAAGGAAGGCCAGAAAAGCCAGGAACGATTTTTCCTTTGACCTTTAAACTCTCCAGAATTCTTCTGATCAATGTAGCAGGAGGATTTTCCAAACAAAACGTGGATTTGGGAACATAACCAGCATTCCCTGTGCTTTAGGGATGCATCCTGAGTTCCTGGAAATCCTCTGTGAGGGCCCACAAATCCTGAGGAAACTGAGGGTTGTTTTTTTTTTTTTTCTTTTCCAGTTCTTTTCCAAACGCAAGCTCCCAGCAAACCCCAATTTGGGATTGTTTCGGTTGGGAATTCCTGGGAAAAGCCACACTCGGAGCATATTGGAATTCCAGAGTGCCTGGCACGGCTGGATCCAGGATTTTCCTGGCTCATTTGGGAATTGACAAAATTTACATTTCCGGCCTTGGAGGAGGAACTGGGCTGGGCTTCACTTGGGAATTCTTCACCTGAGCAAATTTTGTGTTTAACTCTCAATCCCTCCCCAACCCAGCAGAATTCCCAATTTTTTTCCCCCCAAATGATTGATTTTTGGGTGGATTCTCCCAGCCTAACCCATCTCCGTGTGCAGGAACTTACATCTGCCAAGGCAAGGAGCTGATCCCGCTGGGAGAAGCCCTGCTGGAAAATCCCAACCTGAAGCTCCAGATCCCTCTGAAGAACAAGGAATCCATGCCTGAGGACCTCTGCCAGCTCCTGCACCACATGCTGGCCTCCAATCCCCGGGAAAGGCTGGATGCTTTCCAGCTGGAAATGCAGATCCAAAGGATTTCCTACGGGAAGAAGCGCCAGCGCTCCGGCTCCTAGAGCGGGAGGTGAGTCCGAGCTCCCTGGGATTCTGGGAATCTCATCCAGGCCTGGACCTGGAGCAGTTGGGAAAATCCAACCCAAACCAGGAGAAAAGGTTTTGGCAAAAATTTGGTTGAGTTTTGAGGATGTTTTTGACCAAAGTTTGGCTGAGTTTTGAGGATTTTTGACCAAAGTTTGGGTGAGTTTTAAGGATTTTTGGCAAAAGTTTGGTTGAATTTTAAGAATTTTGGACCAAACTTTGGTTGAGTTTTGAGAATTTCTGACTAAAGTTTAGTTGAGTTTTAAGGATTTTTGACCAAATTTTGGTCAAGATTCGAGGATTTTTCACCAAAGTTTGGTTGAGCTTTAAGAATTTTTGACTAAAGTAGTTTTAAGCATTTTTTTCAAATGTTTTGTTGAGTTTTAAGGATTTTTGGCAAAAGTTTGGTTGAGTTTTAAGAATTTTGGACCAAACTTTGCTTGAGTTTTGAGGATTTTTGACCAAAGTTTGGTCAAGTTTTAAGGATTTTGGTCAAGGTTTGGTTGAGTTTTGGGGATTTTGGATAAAACTTGGGTTGAGTTTTGACCAAAGTCTGGTTGAGTTTTAATAATTTTTGACAAAATTTCAGCTGAGTTTTAAGGACTTTTGACAAAAGTACGGTTGAGCGTTGAGGATTTTTGACAAAATTTTCGTTGAGTTTTAAAATTTTTGACCAAACTTTGGTTGAGTTTTGGGAATTTTTGACCAAACTTTTATTGAGTTTTTTAAGAATTTTGGACCAAAATTGTAAGAGTTTCAAGAATTTTTGGCAAAAGTTTAGTTGAGTTTTGAGGATTTTTTTGACCAAAGTTTGGTCAAGTTTTAAGAATTTTTGTCAAATGTTTGGGTGAGTTTTAAGGATTTTGGATAAAATTTTGGTTGAATTTTAAGGATTTTTGACCAAAGTAGTTTTAAGACATTTTTGACAGAAGTTTGGTTGAGTTTTAAGGATTTTTGGCAAAAGTTCAGTTGAGTTTTCAGCATTTTTGACCAAAGTATTGCTGAGTTTTAAGAATTTTTTGCCTCCTTAATGGGTGAAGAGAAGTTGGAAAGGGGAGGAAAAAATTCCTGATTATTTGTGGCTGTTCACCCAAATTCTGTGAGAACAACTCAAATTGATTGATTGATTTCAATCAACTAAATTTGATTATTTTAATGACAACACTCTCAGTGTTTGGAGCTTCCCTCTGGAATTCTCTGCCATGGAAAGCTGTTCAAGGATATCTTGGAAAAGGCTGGGTTGGAAATCTGATTTTTTTTTTTTTCCCAGCTTTTCCTCCTCTCCAGGGTTTTTTGGTCGCTTCCTCCACCTCCGAAAATCCCTGTGTTTATTCCAGAGGAGTTTCTTCATCTTGTAAAGCACCAGAATTCCCTGGAAAACCTGGAAAATCCCTCCTGGTGCACTCTGGGATCACTTCTGACCCTCTCCCTCCATCCAAAATTTCCATCCCAAAGATTTTTTTTTGGATCCAATTCCTCCAATTTGGGAATCCCAAAAATAAAACCATCAAATCGCAAAAAATTCCCCTAAGAAACCACCCAAAATTCCCAAAAAATCCCTCAAATGTGGGAAGGAATTCCTGGCTGGGCTGGAATTCCCAGAGAATCCCTGGAAGTGTCCAAGGAAAAGCTGGAAAATCCCGGAATTGTGTGGTGGGATGGGATGGGATTGAAGGTCCACGGATCCCATTCCAAACCATTCCGGGATTCTGGAATCCAGGACACTCAGGATCCATCCCCAGGGATTTTTATGGGATTTGGGGATGGAAAAGAGAAGTGGAGCCCCAAATTCCCAGGGAATTCCTGAAATTCCTTCCCAGAGAAGATTCAGGATGGGGATGGATCCAACCCCAGCCTGGGAGAGCTGGGAATGGAGGGAATTCCCTGGGAAAGGGGAAATGGGATTTGGGAAGGAATTCCTGGGGTATTCCAAAAAAACCCCACAAAATCCCAAAACCCCCAAAATCCCAAAAAAAATACTTTCAAATCCCAAAAAAATCCTCCAAATTCCTCCCTTAAAAAACCCAAATCCTGAAGAAAACATCAAATTTAAAAAAAAAAATTCTCCCAAAAAACCCCTCAAATTTGGGAAGGAATTCCCAGAGAATCCCTGGGAGCGTCCCAGGAAAAGTTGGAGCCACCTGGAATTTTGGGATGGGGATGGGGTGGGATTGAAATCTTGGTTCCCCCAAACCATTCTGGGCTTAAAAACCCTAAAAATGGGATTTTTTTTCCATGAATTTAAACCTCAGAAATCGGATAAAACTCAGAATTTTTCCCAAGGGAATCTCCCCGGGCTCTTCCGTTGGATAATCAATATTAATTTTTTATGAATCAATACGAATTTATCAATTTATTTTGGATTTTTGGTGCTTTTCCTCCTCAGGGATGGAATCCCAGCGGGATCTGGAAGTTCTGGAGGTGCCAGAATTGTCCACCTGAAAATCCAGAGGTTTTTCCATCAGGAAATTCAAATTTCTCCGCTCCTGTTTCACGGACAAAACTTTATTTATTTGTACAGTCACTCTCAGAGGGGAACACCCACCAAAAAAAATCTGATTTTATCCCAAATTTGGTGGTTTTATGTTTCTGTTCCTTTGCTGAAGGAGTCTGGGCTTGATTCTGGGTTTGATTGGAGGTTTTTTGGTGTTTAATCGGAATTTTTTCGGTGTTTAATCGGAATTTTTCGGTGTTTAATTGGGATTTTTATAGCGTTTAACTGGAGGATTTTTGGTGTTTAATCACAATTTTTTGTTGGTGTTTAATTGGATTTTTTTTTTGGTGTTTAACTGGAGGTATTTTGGTGTTTAATGGGAATTTTTCCGTGTTTAATTGGAGTTTTTTTTGGTGTTTAAGCAGAATTTTTTCAGTGTTTAATTGGAATTTTTTGGTGGTGAATAGAAATTTTTATAGTGTTTAATTGGAGGTTTTCTGATGTTTAATTAGAAATATTTTTTGGTGTTTAATTGGAATTTTTCAGTGTTTCCTTGGAGTTTTTTTGGTGTTTAGTTGGAGTTTTTCCAGTGTTTAATTGGAGGTTTTTTAATATTTAATTGGAGATATTTCTGTGTTTAATTGGAGGTTTTTTGGTGTTTAATCACAAATTTTTTTGGTGTTTAATTGGAATTTTTCAGTGTTTAATTGGAGGGTTTTTGGTGTTTAATTGGAGTTGTGTTGGTGGTTAATTGGATTTTTGATGGATTTTTGATGGATTTTTGGTAGATTTTTGATGGATTTTTGGTGGATTTTTGGTAGATTTTTGATGGATTGTTGGTTGATTTTTGGATGGATTTTTAGTAGATTTTTGGTGGTTTTTTGGTGGATTTTCAGTGGATTTTTGGTAGATTTTTGATGGATTTTTGGTAGATTTTTGGATGGATTTTTGGTAGATTTTTGGTGGATTTTCAGTGGATTTTTGAAGGATTTTTGGTGGATTTTTGGTAGATTTTTGATGAATTTTTGGTTGATTTTTGATGGATTTTGATGGATTTTTGGTAGATTTTTGATGGATTTTTAGTAGATTTTTGGTGGGTTTTTTTGTGGATTTTTAGTGGATTTTGGATGGATTTCGGATGGATTTCGGATGGATTTGGTTTCCATGGAGGGAAGGATCCGAGGGGCTGAGCTCTTCCAGAGGGGAGGAGGAGCTGCTCCCGAAAATTCCGTGTGGAGGGCGGGGACGGGGAGGTTTGGTTGGAAATTTGGGTTTTCCCTGCTGCAGGCTCTGGTGGAAGCAGCGGGGCACAAATCCATGGAGAGGATTTTCCTTTTCCATCTTCCTTTTCCATTCCCATTTTCCTCTTTCCCTTCCCCTTTTTTCTCCTTTTCTTCCCCATTTTCCTCTTCCCTTCCCCTTTTCCTTCCCCATTTTCCTTTTCCTTGCCCATTTTCCTTCTTCCCCTTTCCCTTCCTCTTTCCTCTTCCCTTCCCCTTTTCCTTCCCCTTTTTCTGTTTTTCTCCTTTCCTTTCCCCTCTTCCTTTCCCATTTTCTCCTTTCCCTTTTTTCCCTTTCCCTTTTTTCCTTTCCTTTTTTTTCCTTTCCCATTTTCCTTTCCCCTTTTCCTTTCCTTTCCTTTCCTTTCCTTTCCTTTCCTTTCCTTTCCTTTCCTTTCCTTTCCCATTTTCCTTTCCCATTTTCCTTTCCCTTTTCCCTTTTTTCTTCCTTTTCCATTTTCCTTTCCTTTATTTTTTTTCCCTTTTCCACATTTCTCACCTGCCCAAACCACCTCATGTTTTGAAGCCTTGTGGGAGGTTTTGTGTGAAAAATCAACTTTTTTCCATCACAAAGGGAGGAGGAGGGGCTGGAATTTGGCTGTCAGCAGCTCCAGGCTGATACTCCTACAGACAGAAATTCCTAAGAGTCGGAATTATTGTTCTCATGGAACAAAAACCTTCAATAATCACCCAAAATTCCAGAGTGCTGGCAAAAAAACCAGCTGGAAAATCCCTTGGAGCGTCTCCTTGTGCAGGATATGAGGAAAAACCCTCAGGGTGTCCCCAGGGGAGCTTGAAATCGGAATTTTTCCCCAATTTTTTTTAAGGGGAAGTGTTTTCCAGCCCTGCTTCCCTGCCCTTCCAGAGGAACCCACGGCACTTCCCAACATCCCCGAGCCCGTGCGGACAAACCCGGAGCGCTCCTGCCGGGGAACGGGGAGCTAAAAATAACCCCAGAGGACAAAACTGCTTTATTTGGTGGTGGAGCTGCGGACGGATTGGGTTCAGACGGAATAAAAGAGGGAATGGATCCAATTTTCCCCGTTTTTGCCCCACGGATGCAGGGAAGGCCGGGCGCGGAAAAAGCCGCGGCTGTCACGGCTCCGACGTCAGTGCCGTCCGTAATTGTGTCAGCCCTGACAGGACGACGAACGTTCCGGAAGATTTCACCCGTTCCCAGCAGGAATTGCTTCTCCTCCCAACGTTGAGCGTGGCACTTTTTCCAGGGGGTGGAAAAATCCCGCCGCGACAAATCCCGGCTTGACAAGATCCGGGTTTAAACCCGACGCGGGTTTAAAGCTCGCCGTGTGGGGTCTTCCCTCCTCACAGGATTGCCAGTTTTCCTCGGATCGTCACAACTTTATCCCTGGATTTTTTGTTGTCTCTTGGCGCCCACGACCCCGCGCGAGCCTTCCTCGTGGAATTCCGCCTCCTCTTCCCGTTTTTTTCCACGTGTCCAAGCCCTTGCTGCCAGCAAAGCTTCCGAAGGCTCCTGACAGAGTCATTTATTTCAGAAATGTCACCGTCCCCGCTGGGTTTCCGCCCCGCTTTTGATTGAAATCCCATAAAAAAGAGGTGGAAAAGGTCGGAGCTCCGGGCGCTCGCTCCTGGATTGAGGTCAAGCATGGGAATGTTCCGGAAGTCTGGAATTGTGGAGGGCAAAGGACACCCACCCGCCCTGGGGTTGCTGGGCTGGGCAGGGGGGAGGGAGGTGCTGGGAAGGTTTAATTGGATAATTCCTGATGGGAAAGACGATTCCAGCCCATCTCCGAGGAGATCCATGAGGAGAACCTGAGGATCTCCATGATCCGCCTTCCCCTCCCCAATACCAGGGGTGCTCTGGGTGAACAACGGCCCTAAATCCCACCCCATTCCAATCCCACGATCCCAGGGTGCTCCAACTTTTCCTTGGGATTCTTTTCCAGGGCCTCCCCACCCTCCCAGCTGGGAATTCCTTCCCAAGATCCCACCCCAAACTCCCTTTCCCAGGGAATTCCCTCCATTCCCAGCTCTCCCATCCCGGGGTTGGATCCATCCCCATCCCAACTCCTCTCCAGGAAGGAATTTCAGGATCCAGGGGCTTCTGGACCCCAGGAAAGGTCTCCCTTTCCTTTTCCATCCCCAAATTCCATAAAAATCCCTTGGGATGGATCCTGAATGTCCTTGATCCCACAATCCTGGAAGGTTTGGGATGGGATCCATGGACCTTCAATCCCATCCCCTATTTTTTTTCCCATGGAGAAAAAGAACTTTGGGAATTTGGGAAGCAGGAGGCTGCAGCAAAGCTGGATCCCCACTGGCACTGCCCTCCTGAGCCCAGGAGGGATCGGCCACGGGCAGGTGGGGCCGGAGCAGCCCCAATTCCCGCTGGGATGAGATGATCCTGGGAAAGGATCAAATTTGGGAATTGCTGGGGATGGACGGATGTGGCCGAGCCCGCCGTAAATAAATAAACGCGGAATTTATTCCCGTCCCGAGTGACACGCCCCGTTTTAGCGCAGAACCAGGAAAAGCTGACAGCAGCGGAAAAAAGGCATTTTTCCCACCAGGACACCCCAAAATCCTGAAATTCATCCCTCAAATGCAACCACTGGAGCTCATCCCGAGGATGCAGCAGGATTAACCCAGGTGAAGAGACACCTGGAATGTCCCAGGGCTGCTCCTCCCAGAGGAGATGATGCCCTATTTCCTAAAATCATGGAATTAGGAGGGACCACCAGGATCATCAAGTCCAACTCTGGTGCTCTGGCAGAAGCAAATCCTGGGCATTATTCCCGGGATGAGCGTTTTTCCTGGGATGAGCATTGTGTCCTTCCTGCTCCTCCTCCAGGATGAGGATCTCCGGGACCATCATTCCAGCCATTTCACCATGTAGGGCCCTTCCAGCTCGTAGCCGATCTTCCTGTAGTAATTCCTGGTGCCGACACCTGCGAGGAGGAGGAGAACAAGGAGGTTTAATTCCTTGGGGACAAAGCTGGAAAAGCCAGGCCTGGGAACGGAGGAACGGCGCTGGAAGGAGCTCGGCCTCTCCACGCTCGGCTGCCGGAGCGGGGGCGTTGGCTCGTTAGCAGCTGGACTAATTACAGAGCTGCAGCTGCTCCCTCCGCCCCGCGTCCTCCGTGCCGGGCGAAGCCGGGAGCTCCGAGAGGGAGAGGAACCGGCACGGAGGAACGGGAACGCAAACCCCGGGCACGAGCAAGGCCAAGGGCCCGGCTGCGGGATCGTCGCGGGAGCTGAAGGGCCCTGCAGCCCCCGGAGCCATTCCAGGAGTCGGGAATGAGCTCAGCTCCACTCCAGCTGCTCGAGTGGGCACAATCCAATTTCCTCCTCCGAGCCTTCTCCGAGAGCCTCTTCCCTGCCCTTCCTCTCCTGCCCACAGGAAAGGCAGGACAGGCCCAGCTCCGCGTCCTTCCCACCTCAGCTAATTAGTCACAGGTGCAGTAATTACTCATCAGGGAGGGAGGAGGGGTTTGGCATTATCGGCACAGGATGGAGAGGACTCGGCTCTCCGGCCCCTCTTAATTCCTCTCCAGCCTCCTGGAAGCTCCAGGGCTTTCCAGGAATGGCTGGAACGGGCAGGGAATGACCTGGTAACCCTTTCCTGCCCACGGTGATGCCCTGTGGCTGCTCACACAGGTTTGGTTAAAATGCCCCTTAGCCGTTTCCTGAACGTGCATTTCAGACTTCCTGAACAGCTTAAGATCCCAAAAAATTCCCATCCAGCATCCCCACGTTCCTGCCCATGGCAGGGCTTGGACCTGGAGGGTCTTTAAGGTCCCTTCCAACCCCAGCCGCTCTTGGATTCATCCCACCATTCCAATTTGAGGTCTGGAAAAGGCACCTGAACCCCAGACCTGAAATGTCCTCGTGTCCCCCATTCCAGCAGCTGGGAAGACCCTGGAAAACCACAAGGAATCCCAAACTGGGAAACACCTGAGCAAATTCCCTTCCAAGAAGTGGCAAAGTCGCTGTGACATCACAGCAGGGACAAAGAACACCCCGGAGGGACCCAAATTCACTCAGCTTTTGGAGCCTGAAACCAAGGAAAAGCCAAAAAATAGCAAACACATCCATTCCCCTCTTCCTGACCTCTGCCTGGGAGGGTTGGGACCTCTGGCCTGGAGTAAACCATGACCTTAACCAACATCTGCCCAAAAAACATCCCCTGGGGTCATCAGCAGAGCAGTTGGGGTACAAAACACGAATTTTGGCTCTGGAAGATCATCCAGAACCTCAAATAAATTGGACAAAGGGTCAGCAGCACCTCAGTGAAGGACAACCAAATAATTGAACTGATGGTTTAAAACCACCTCCACCAGAGCTCTGAGACAATTCCCCTCTTTCCTTCATTCCTTGGAAAACGTGAAGGGTTTGAAGGCAACATCTCGGGGTGTTTCCATGAATCCCGGAGCTATTCAGAGGCAGGAGTTGGGTGCCAGGTCTGCCTCTCTGGGTCCAAGCCATCGATGGCACTGGCGTGTCCCCGTGTCCCAAGGTTCTGAGTGTCTCCATCGTCACCCCAGCCTTGCTCATGGCAGGAACTTCTCCCACAAAATATCCTTCAGTGGGAAAGTTTGGAGATGCCTGAAGGAAGGATGAGACCCTCTGGGAAGCCTGGACTGGAGCAGGGTCCTGTGTCCTCATGGAGAGAGCGATTCCAGAGCTGGAGAAGAACCTTGGAATACCAACACACCTGGAAGGTCTCCATGGTGCAGGATCTCTTCCCAAATCTCTTCTGCTCTGAATCTTTTCTCCCAGAGCCAGCGGGACCTGTCCAGGCCGAACCCTTCCTGTGTTTTCCAGGGAAAAACACCCTCCAAGAAATATCCCAAGAGAACTCTCCTGCAGGATTGGAAGAGTAAGACCAAAACCTTGGCTTTGCAAGGCAGAACTGGCCAAATTCCTCACCCTGCAGCTTTAGGAGAGGGATTTAGCATTAAATATTCCGCATCCAACTGCGGCAGAGCTCAGGCTGAGCTTGGCAGAGCGGGATTCATCCAGGTCCAGATCCAGCAGGACAGAGGCTGGGATCCCACCTGCCTGGATGCAAACCCACAGCCAGGATCACTCCTGGAACATCTCCATAGCACAAGATCTCTTCCCGAATCTTTTCTGCTCTGATTTACCCCAAACACGCCCCAGAGGTGGCGGGACCTGTCCAGGCTGAACCATTCCAGTGTTTTCCAGGGAAAGGAAACCCTCAAAGAAATATCCCAAGAGAACTCTCCTGCAGGATTGGAAGAGTAAGACCAAAACCTTGGCTTTCCAAGGCAGAACTGGCTGAATTCCCCACCCTGCAGCTTTAGGAGAGGGATTTAACATTAAATATTCCGCATCCAACTGCGGCAGAGCTCAGGCTGAGCTTGGCAGAGCGGGATTCATCCAGGTCCAGATCCAGCAGGACAGAGGCTGGGATCCCACCTGCCTGGATGGAAACCCAAGGCCAGGAGCCAGGGGAGGCTTTTTGGAAGTGTTCCCCCCCACAATCTTCGAGTGACACATCCTCTGACAACGGCGAATTTAATCCCCTTTTGGAGCCCTGGAATTGTGACGAAAGCTGCTGATAACCTCCCAAAACCTGGAATTTGCATCCCAAAAATTAATGAAATCTATTCTGGAAGCCTGCCTGGAGCAGGGGACAGAGGGAAGCGGCTCAAGCACCAGGGATAAGCATGGCCCAGAGGGACGGACACAAGCACGGGACCGCGGCAGAACCAAATCCATAAATCCATAAATCCCCGTCTCTGACTCAGCCCTGCCGCGCTGGAATACCGACACGGCATCCGAGCATCCTCCAAGATCCCTTGGCCACGGCTCGCCGGGCACGGAACTGAGTGGAAATGAGGTTGTTTTCAGCATCATTAACGACCTGCTAATAGTTCATAAAATTTCCGCGGCAGAGACTCGCGAGGGACTCCACCTCCACCTCCTTCCTGGCAACCACCGGGATCTTCTCCCGGGATGGGAGTCCGGGCACATCCTGACTCACAGATTCCTTCCCCCTCCAAATATTCCAGGGATAACCTGAGCTGGCTGAGCTTGCCCAATGCCTCACCCTCCTATGGAGGTGCCAGCTGTGGTTTTCCAGGTTTTTCTGGGAGTAACCACCTGGAGTGGGGCTTTGCCTGTGGAAAAGGGAGCCTGGACATCCCAGTGGACACCTGGAAAATCTGCGGGATCTCCGGTGAGTAAGGCTGTCCTTCAAGGATGCTGGGAAAAGGATCAGCCAACAGGACAGGAAACGGTTTTTCCAGACAATCTGTGGAATCCTCATCCCTGGAAATGTTCCAGGCCAGGTTGGGCAAGGCTTGGAGCAAGCTGGCATGGTGGGAGTTGTCCCTGCCCATGGAACTGGATGGGATTTCAGGACCTTTCCCACCCAAAGCATCCTGGAATTCTATGGAAGAACCATGCGATGTTCACCAAAGCGCTACGGATTTCACCCAGAATGAGCAGCGAGTCTCAAGCCAGACACAGGAATTTGGGATGGCCACACGGACTTGGGATGGGCACAGGGATTTGGGATGGGCCACAGGAATTCAGGATGGGCACAGGGATTTGGGATGGGCACAGGGATTTGGGATGGACGAAAGGGATTTGGGATGGGCAAGGGGATTTGCGATGGCCACAGGAATTTGGGATGGACCAAAGGGATTTGGGATGGGCACAGGGAGACTTGTGGACACTCCAGGGTTTGCTTCGGAGCAAGACCTCACTCTTCAAGCTGGCAGCACCAATTTATGAGTTGAAGGGTCAAATCCAGGCTTTCAATCCATGGAAATGTGGGAAAATAGGAAGAGGGAGGATTTTTTTCCTTGTCTGTTGTGTTCTGGATGCTGATGGAAAATCCATGAGTTTGGGAACTGGAGCTGGGAATGCGCAGCAGCTCCATCCACGATTTTCTGCGAGTTTCCTTTGGCATTTCTGTTTCTCACAAGGCTGGGATTTATCTCCAGGGAAAACACGAGGCTGTTTCATGTGAATCCCAACAAATCCCCCACTGGGAACGGGAACAACGGGGAGCAAGCAAAGGATCAGAGATAACCAAAAACTGCCTTATCAGCACCGAGGAAACGGGGGAAAATCTCACTTTTTAGCACGTCGGAGCAATCCCGGAGAAGTTCTGAATTTAAGGAACCAAGGAACGACCCCTGCAGCAAAGATTTTTGTTTTAAATCCTTGGAAAATTAGGGGATTTTGGAATGTTCCCCAGCATCCCGGGATGGTTTGGGCTGGGAGGGACCTCAAACCTCATCCAGTTCCATCCATGGGCAGGAACACCTTCCGCTATCCCAGGTTTTTCCAAGCCCCATCCAACCTGGCCTTGGACACTTCCAGGATCAAGGGGCAGCCCCAAATTCTGGGAAACCTGTGCCAGGGCCCCATTCCCTCGGAGAAAACAGGAATCTGGTATTATTTATTTAAAAGACAATTAAAAACCCATTTAATGCCACTGAATCTGCTTCAAACCAGAGCTCTGGAAGCGATCTTTGACATTTTTTCCTAAGCCACGAGCGCCGGGCTCCGAAGCTCTTCCCCGCAGAGCGACTCTCCGGGGGATCGATATTCCCAGAGGGATTGAACCCAGGAACGGGAGAGCCACAGCAGCCACCAGGAGCTAATTAGGGCCGTGATTGAGCCACGTCCTGATGCACTCACACTCTGCTCCCATCGGCGCCACGGGATCACGGAATGACGATCCCAAAATGAGAATCCTTCCCCAAACCAGCAGCGGAGTCGAACCCCGGCTGCGCCCGACCCCTGTTGGACCTGCGGGAGGAATCCGCCCCCAAATCCTCCGGTTTTAATGGAAAATGCAAGTTGGAATTTGTTTGGTGGGGTTTTTTTTCCCCCTTTTTCCTGCTGGGAATGCTTCCCGGAGATTCTAAATTACTGTTTTCACAGCCCCTGCGTCTGGCAGCGAGGCTCTGTCACGGCACGGCCCCGAGCAGCCACGATCCCACAGCTGGGGACTGCAAACCGCGGATCCGAGATGGAAAAGGAGATTTGGGAACGACAAAACAGCGGCAGAACACCGGTGGCCTTGGAGATCCGAGCTGGGATCGTTCGTGACCCCTGATCCGTGGGCCGAAAAACTGGGATGCACCCCTGGAATTGCCCTCCAGCCTCCCAAAAATCCCTGCTCCACTTAAATCCAGAGTGGATTTGATGGGAATAGGAAGATGCAGAGCATTCCTGATGGGGCTGCATTTGGGAATGTGGAGATGCAAACATTCCTGATGGGGCTGGATTTGGGAATGTGGAGGTGCAGAACATCCCTGATAGGGCTGGATTTGATGGGAATGTGGAGGTGCAGAACATTCCTGATGGGGCTGGATTTGATGGGAATGTGGAGGTGCGGAACATTCCTGATGGGGCTGGATTTGGGATGTTCAGGTGCAGAACATTCCTGATGGGACTGGATTTGGGAACAGGGAGATGCAGAACATTCCTGATGGGGCTGGATTTGATGGGAATGTTCAGGTGCAGAACACTCCTGATGAGGCTGATCCGACTTCTCAGCTGGAGAAATAAAAACCAGGGAAGAAGCCACAGCACCCGAATGGCATTTTTGGGAAAAACCCAACAAAATAATGAAAGGCGGAATTACAGAACTGATTTTTTTGAGTCTGGAGGTGAGACCCATCCCAGAGATTCCAGATGGGGAGATTCCCTCTCACTGATCCCTTCACAATGGAATAATCGTTTCCTCACTGCCCACGCGGCCCTGCCCCAGCGTCCCCAACTCCAGGGAAAGGCAGAGATCTCTGCCTCCAATCCAAGCAAAATGAAATATTTAGGAGATAATTCCGTAACTTCTGCGAGGATTTAAGGAATTGCTGCTGTGGTGTGGCCGTGGGGCATCGGGAGAGACGGTGACAGGGCAATGTGTCTGCTCCTCACCCCAGATCCGTCCCAGTTCCAGGCTTTGGGAGGTTCTGAGGCTTCTCCAGAGGTGGTGGTTGGAATATCCAAGCCGGGAGATGGATTTGGGATGAGTCACCGAGCATGTGAGACATCCATGATCCGTCTTTTTTCCCTGTGGGCTCTGGGATGATAAACTCAGCGATGCTGAGAGCCAGCCCATCTCCAGCAGGGAATCACAGCACTGGGAAGGACCTTGGAATGTCCTAATCCATGGGCAGGGACACCTTCACCGCCCCAGGCCGCTCCAACCTGGACTTGGACACTTCCAGGGATTGTGCAGCCCCAAATTCTCTGGGAATGCTGTGCCAGGGATCCACTTCAAGTGGCTCACAAAGTAACACTGCTGGTCAAAAAGGAGCGAGGAGGACGACGAGGAGAAAACTCTTCATGATTTCTCTTTTTTGCCTTTGTTGTCCCTCTTGACAGGGCTCCAGCCTGGAATTCCCATCCCTGGAAGTGTCCAAGGAAAGGCTGGAGCAGTCAGGGACAATGGAACTCCATCCAGAGGGTGGGACAGGGGGCTTTGGAGTCCCTCCCAGCCCAAACCATTTGGGATCTGGGGAGCTCCGAGCCCGTGTGTCCACCCAGGGCAGCACCGAGGAGGGGCAGGGAGCAGCAGCTCCACCTGGATCCCTGCGGATCCCTGGGAAGCTCCAATGTGATGGAGCAGGAATTCAGAGGTAAAATAAACTAATCCCAGCTCTGGGTGGCTTTTCCCCAGCTCCTGGGAGCTCCTGACATCACCAGGAAGTCACAGAATTAAAGACAAATCAATCCCAGCTCTTCCAAATCTCTGTTCTGAGCAGAGCAGGCAGGGACCACCCCAGCCCTGGATGGTTTTTTCCCCAGATCCTGGATGTTTTTTTCCCAACTCCTGGATGTATTTCCTCATCTCCTGGATGTATTTCCCCAGGTCCTGGGGTGATCCCGAGCTGGAGCTCCTAACACCACCAGGAATTCAGAGAATTAAAATACATCAATCCCAGCTCTTCCAAGTTTCTGTTCTGGCAGGGAGCACTCCAGCCCTGGATGTTTTTCTCCATCTCCTGGATGTTTCTATCCCATCTCCTGGATGTATTTTCCCATCTCCTGGATGTATTTTCCCATCTCCTGGAACACCACCAGGAATTCAGAGAATTAAAATACATCAATCCCAGCTCTTCCAAGTTTCTGTTCTGGCAGGGAGCACTCCAGCCTGGATGTTTCTATCCCATCTCCTGGATGTTTCTATCCCATCTCCTGGATGTATTTTCCCATCTCCTGGATGTATTTTCCCATCTCCTGGGTGATCCCAAGCTGGAGCTCCTGCCATTCCCTGCTCCTTCCCCTCCATTTCCCCCGGACAGCCCCGCAAGGCGCCGGGGCCAGAGCGGCCGCGATCGCCCCGAGCTGGGAACGAGCTGAGGCCGGCCTGGCTTTGGGATGGAGGGAAGGCAAGGACTGGGTCACCCCGAGCTGGGAACGAGCTGAGGCCTGGCTTTGGGATGGAGGGAAGGCAAGGAAAGGGTCACTCCGAGCTGGGAACGAGCTGAGGCCTGGCTTCTGGATGGAGGGAAGGCAAGGAAAGGGTCACCCTGAGCTGGGAACGAGCTGAGGCCTGGCTTCGGGATGGAGGGAAGGCGAGGAAAGGGTCACCCCGAGCTGGGAACGAGCTGAGGCTGGCCTGGCTTCGGGATGGAGGGAAGGCGAGGAAAGGGTGCGGGGCTGAGGAGCCGCGGGAGGGATTCAATCCCGGCCTCCTGCGGGAGATAAGGACACAGAGGAGCTGTCGGAACACGCCACGGCCGGCTGCTCCCGCTGGCAGCGCAAACAGATAACGCTGCGGACGTCAGCGCGGCCCCGAGCTCTTCCCGGGATTTACTGAGCTGGGATTTAGTCATGGACAAGGAACTGGCAGTGTTGAGGCTGTCCCTGGCCCCTGGAGGAGCCCCGGCAGCTTATCCTGCTGAATCCCAGTTTGGATTCACTGACTCCCAGTATGGAGTCACCGAATCCCAGTTTGGATTTGCTGAATCCCAGTTTGGATTGTCTAAATTCCAGTTTGGATTCACTGAATTCCAGTCTGGATTTGCTGAATCCCAGTTTGGATTCACTGAATCTGTGTCAATTCACTGAATCCCAGTTTGGATTTGTTAAATCCCAGTTTGAATTTGTTGAATCCCAGTTTGGATTTGCTGAATCCCAGTTTGGGTTCACTGAATCCCAGTTTGGACTCACTGGATCAGGGATGCAGAGGGAGCCCAGGACGATCAGTGGGATAAAATCACGGCGATGGTTTGGGCTGGAAGGGACCTTTTGGATCATCCCATTCCAACCCCAACACCTCCCACCATCCCAGGCTGCTCCAAGCTCTGTCCAGCCTGGCCTGGGACACTCCCAGGGATCCAGGGGCAGCCACAGCTGCTCTGGGAATTCCAGCCCAGCCTCTCCCCATCCTCACAGGGAAGAATTCCTGCCCAATATCCCATCTCAATCTCCCCTTTCCCAGTGGAAGCCATTCCCTGTGTCCTGTCCCTCCATCCCTTGTCCCCAGTCCCTCTCCAGCTCTCCTGGAGCCCCTTTAGGCCCTGGAAAGGGCTCTGAGCTCTCCCTGGATCCTTCCCTTCTCCAGGTGAACATTCCAGCCTGGCTCCAGAGGGGCTCCAGCCCTGGACCAGCAGGGTTTGGAGCTGGGAATTCCCCGAGCGGATCCGGCAGCGATTCCCGGAGCCCGGCTGGGAATTCCTGCAGCTCAGCCTGGCACCATCCCCACGGAATCCTGTGAGATTCCAGAGCTGGCAGAGCTCAGGACACATGGAGGTGTCACATTCCGTGCGTCCCGGCCGCTCGGGATCGTCCCGGTGACATCCCGACATTCCCAGCGATGCACAGGGACCACCAAACCCCGCCAGGAAGGACGGACCAGAGTCCCTCAAAAAAACCCACCCCAAAGGCACCAGATTTGTCATTTCAGGGAATTCTCAGGGAATCCTGGATCCCTGGAATTCGAGGGTGACACCGGAACCGCTCGGGGGGACACAGAGGATCCGGAATATTCGGATTTGTCGCTCGCTCGGGGCGGGAGGCAGCATTCCCAGAATTCCCCAGCTGGCTCCCCCATTTCCCACACCCACCACGGGCGCTGCTTTGAGGGAGCAGCTGGAAGCGTTTGCTCCGGGATCAGGGTCGGACGGGGATAATTATGGGATGTCAGAGCCAGGGCCAGAGGAGCCGTCACGGAGACGACAGGAAAGGTTTCCAGGACAGGGATTGTCCTTCGTCCACCTTCACCCGGATCCGGAGCTCATTCCATCATTCCTCCTCCCCACATCGAGGTACGGTGGAAAATCCACGGGAATTTCATGGGAAGGGGTGAGGAGAACAAGACTGAAACACTTAAATTTAAGATTTCCAGGAAAGGGAAGAGCATTTCCTGCTAAATCCCTGGGAAATGTTCACAGCTCTGATCCAACCCCACTTCCAACTGCTGGGAATTCCAGATTCCAGGAAAGAAATAATTAATCTGATTTCTAAATAATTCCCACCCAATCTGAGTTTGGAAATTGTGGACTGGGAGGGAAGGGAAGGAAAATGGAAAGGAAAGGGAAAGGTTAGAAGGAGGAATTCTCCATATTCCATAAGGATTCCCCACATTCCTTGTATTTTCAGCACCTCGTGGACACCGAGGAGCAGATTTTGATATTGTTTCATTTGGGTTTGGGAGGGGTTTTGAAAAGGGCAAAAAGAAGCAAATTTGGAGCAGGTAAAACTGAAAGTTGCAAACAACCCCAAAAACCACCCAAAAATCCCCAACAAAAGGCAGAGCAAGCAGGCAGCAATTCCAGCAAACGGGAAGGCAGGGGTTTACAGAGCGATCCCAGCCGGAATGCCGACCCCGAGCTCCCGCCCCGCGGCACAAAGGCGCCGCTCGAGCAGAAAATTACCTGAAATGAGCAAAGGGATAAACAAAAAATCGCTACTTCTGAGGGGGTCGGGCAGGGGAGGGGGCAGCTCCGGCCTCCCGCTGGAACAGCTCGGAATCCTGGGAAAAGGGCGCCAGTCCCGGCTCCTGACTGGGAATGCTCATCCTCAGCGGGCCAGGGAAAGATCTGGATGTGTTCTGGGGCAAGGAGGGACCATGAGGGGTTCACAATATCCCAGGAAAAAACATCCAGGGATAACGGGATCTGGGGAAAAAACATCCAGGGATAACGGGATCCGGGGAAAAACATCCAGGGATAACGGGATCCAGGGATAACGGGATCCAGGGATAACAGGATCTAGGGAAAACCAGGATCCGGGGAAAAACATCCAGGGATAACGGGATCCAGGGATAACAGGATCCAGGGAAAAACATCCAGGGATAACGGGATCTGGGGAAAAACCATCCAGGGATAACGGGATCCGGGGAAAAAACATCCAGGGATAACGGGATCCAGGGATAACGGGATCCAGAGATAATGGGATCCAGGGAAAAAACATCCAGGGATAACAGCATCCATGGAAAAAAACATCCAGGGATAACGGGATCTGGGGAAAAAACATCCAGGGATAACGGGATCTGGGGAAAAAACATCCAGGGATAACGGGATCCAGGGATAACAGGATCTAGGGAAAAACATCCAGGGATAACGGGATCCGTGAAAAAAACCATCCAGGGATAACAACATCCAGGGATAACAGGATCCAGGGATAACAGGATCCAGGGAAATGGCCAAATCCCACTGGACATTAATCCAGGAATTCCTGGATTGCAAACACGCAGGAAATTTGGGATACAGACACAAAAAAGGCCACACTTAGAGCTTGGAGAACAAGACTTAAACCCTTAATGTTCCCAAGGAAGGGAAGAACATTCCCTTTTAAATCCCTGGAAAATGTTAACAGCTCTGATCCAACCCCACTCCTACTGCTGGAAATTTGAAATCCCTGGGAATTAATCTGATTTCTAAATAATTCCCACCCAATCGAAGTTCAAAAATTGTGGATTTGGGGGGAAGGCAGGAAGGAAGAAAGGCAGGAAGGAAGGAATCCCAAGGATTCCCCACATTTCCAACTCCCACATTTTGTGTAGGATTTGCCTTCATTTAAATACAGATAATATTAATACAGAAATAAAAACTTCCTGCCAGGACACTTGGGAGAATCCCGACTTCTCCTTGCTTAAGGACAGCCGATATTCCCGCTCATTCCTGCCCCAAAATCCCAATTAATCCAACATCAAACCTCCAAAATTTGAGCCCATCCTGAACCAGCACACAGCAGGAATTCCCTGCTCCGGGTTTATCCTCGGCTCTTCCCAAATCCCCCTAATTAATTCCTGTTCCAAAGGCCACCAATCCAGAGCTGACAAACGTCAGAGAAATAATGAACACCAATTCATTATTTCCACTCATTGGCATTCCCAAAAACAACAACTCCAGGATGGGGGGAATGCTCCAGGGAGCCTTCCCAGAGCCCATCAATCCTTGGAATCTCCTCATCCAGGAGCCTGCATCCCGGTTTTTTGTTCCTCCGGTGATTTGTTCCTCCCAGGGCTGTCTGTGGAGGAAATGAGGCCGCAGCTCTTCCTGGGATTTACCAGGAGCTTCTTCCAGCTTCTCTCCGTGGAAATTCCTGGCTCCAGGTGGGTTTAACACCCTGGGATGCAGCTGAAATTCCGAGCTTCCCTTCCTGGTTTCTTCCAGCACAGGAACCGGGGTGTTCCTGGAGTCAGCCACCGGAATGAGCCATTCCAGATCCCAGAAAAAACATGGAATTTGTTAAATTTCTCCTCGGGATCGCAGATTCCTGCAGGAACGCCAAAGATCTGAGAGTCTGGAAAAGCCCTGCATTCCCAGGTTTTTTTGGGATTGTGGCATCTTCTGTAGCTCCACATTCCCAGGAACAGCCAAGGATTCAACCAAGGATTTGTGGGATTGGAAGAACCCTCCATTCCCTGGAATTCTGGGATTTGGTGGCATCTCCTGTGGCTTCGCATTCCCAGGAATAGCCAAGCATTCAAACAGGGATTTGTGGGATTGGAAGAATGCTCCGTGTCCTGGAATTTTTGGGATTGGGCAGCTCCCATCACCACCCCAGCGTGACCCCTCTGCTCCTGATCTTCACCAGGGGCATCCAGGGATTTCTGCATTCCCACCTCCAGGTTTGGATCCAGGGATTTCTGCATTCCCACCTCCAGGTTTGGATCCAGGGATTTCTCCATTCCCATCTCCAGGTTTGGATCCAGGGATTTCTCCATTCCCATCTCCAGGTTTGGATCCAGGGATTTCTGCATTCCCACCTCCAGGTTTGGATCCAGGGATTTCTCCATTCCCACCTCCAGGTTTGGATCCAGGGATTTCTCCATTCCCATCTCCAGGTTTGGATCCAGGGGTTCCATGGCAGGAAAATAAAAATTCCAGAATCTCATCGCCGAGGGGATGGAGAAGATTGTTCCCAAAATCCTCCCCAGCCAAAAGGAAAACCAGCTCAGTTGGCCGAGGGAGGAGATTCCAATGGGAACAACTGGAGATGCCAGGAAACGTCAGGATTTCCCTTTCCTCCCTTTTTTTCCACCCGAATTTCCCTCCCTCTGGATCGAGGAAAACGCGCTTCCAAACCGGCGTCAATCCCTGAACGATCAGCCGGAAAATCCCAGATTTCTCTGGGCTTTTCCAGCTTCCCAAATTCCTTCCCTAAAGGTGAGCAGGATCCAACCAGCTGCAGGACTCAGAGCTGGAAAAGGCATTCCAAGATCCTCTTTTCCAGCCCCGTGGAATGAGGATTTCACCTCCCCAAAATGAAGAGTTCTGCTCATTTTTAACGAAGGGATGAGCCCCAAACTTCGCTCCAACCCCTCCACGCCCTCCTGTCCCAAAATTCCATGTTTTTCCTTTTGGAAAAATAATTTTCTGTTGGAAATGCAACTTTGAGCAGGCTCCCGTATTAAAAATTCCATTTCAGACTCCAAAATTCCGCCCTCTGACGGAGGAAAAGCTCCTGGCTGCGTTTTTATTCCGGATAAAACCTCCGGGAGGGCTGGAATTCTGCATCTCCAAGGAAACAGCTGGAAAACCTGCGGATCGTGGAGAAATTGGAGGATTTTGCGCTTGGGTCGCCAGGGATACAAAGAGAATCCGGGTGTAATTCCCAGTTCAGACTGACACCATGCAGGAATACAGAAACGATTGGGAGACAGAATCATGGAATTCTGGAATCCAGGTGGAATTCCCAGTTCAGACTGAGACCAAACACCAGCAGAAACAGGGAAACCACTGGGAGGCAGAATCATGGAATTCTGGAATCCAGGTGAATTCCCAGTTCACACTGACACCAAGCAGGAATAGGGAAACCACTGGGAGACGGAATCACAGAATTCCGGAATCTGTGTGGAATTCCCAGTTCAGACTGACACCAAACAGCAGCAGGAATAGGGAAACCACTGGGAGATGGAACCATGGAATTCCGGAAGGGTTTGGGTGGGAAGGGACCTTAAATCCCATCCCATTCCCAGGATACCTCCCATGATCCCAGATTGTTCCCAGTTTTCCTTGGACACTTCCAGGGATGGAGCAGCCACAGCTGCTCTGGGAACAAGCAGCAAACAGAATCCAGAAAATCCAGAACGTTCCCTTGGAGCATCCGGCTCCTCCTGCACGTTGTCCCCACTCTCACTCTGACCCTCATCCACAATCCATGAAAATCCCAGGATTTTCCATCTGATCAGCAGCACGGATCCAAGCTGTGGATTTCCGCTCTTTTGGATTTTTTTTTTTGGTGGGGCAGCAGAAAATGAGGATTTTTTCCCCAAAAAAACCCTCTGGATCAGAGCTCTGCTGTTAAATCCCCTAAAATTCTTACGGCAACAAGAATTCCTCTCCCCATCATTCCCCAAAATTATAATTTACATTAAATTACTGTATTCCAGAGGGTGGAACAGCCACACTCCCAAGACTCCAGCAGGCATTGCTGGATCCCAGATATTCCACGGTTCCATCCACCTGGAAAAGCTTCCTGGAGCTCCCAAAATCCCAACAATTCCCACCTGAAGTTGTCCCTTTGCTGTCCCAAATGTCAGGAAAAACGGGAAAGGAGGAGAGGCTCCAGCTGTTTTTCTCCCAGCTCCTTTCTCCGGGATAATTCCGGATGGATCCTCCCTGTCCCGAGGAGAGCTCCCAGCACTGGGGTTATTTTCAGATTAAGATAAAAATATCCTAAAAAAATCCCCCAAGGGATAAACAAAAATACCTGAAATGACGGCAATTTTCCGTGCCCCGTGCTCCTCCCTGGCGATCCTCTCCGCCTCCTCCATCAGCAGCATTCCAAATCCCTGGAATGGCAGCGAAAAACAGGAAAAGAAAAGGGAGTTCAAGGTCAGAATGTGCAGATGGGTTCAAAAAAAATCCAGATTTTTGGAATGATTGGGAATATTGCAGGATTGAGGTCAACAGTGAATTCCTCAGAGATTTTTTTTTTCCTCGTCGTGGAATTATTCACTGGAACTTCTAGAGTCTGAGGGGTTCCCATGGCAGGAGTGGGACGGGGTCAAATTCCCTGATGGGAAATCATCCTGGAATTTCATACTGGAAATTCCCAGGGCCAGAGGGCAGGGATAGGTGGGATATGGGGGAGGAATTCCTGGTTGGGCTGGAATTCCCAGAGAATCCCTGGGAGCGTCCCAGGAAAGGATGGAGCAGCCTGGGATGGTGGGGCGGGAATGGGAGGGGATTGAAGCTCCAGGGATCCCATCCCAAACCATTCCGGGATTCTCGGATCCAGGACACTCAGGATCCATCCCCAGGGATTTTTATGGAATTCAAAGATGGAAAAGGGAAGGGAGACCCTTCCTGGAGTCCCAAAATTCCCAGTGAAGCCCCTGGATCCAAAAATTCCTTCCCGGAGAGGATTCAGGATGGGGATGGATCCAATGGCAGGCTGGGAGAGCTGGGAATGGAGGGAATTCCCTGGGAAAGGGGAGCGATTTGGGATGGGATCTTGGGAAAAAATTCCTGGCTGGGAGGGTGGGGAGGGGCTGGGATTCCCAGAGAACCCCTGGATCCCCGGGAGTGTCCAAGGGAAGAAATTTGGAAGGGACCTTAAATCCCATCCCATTCCAACCCCAACACTTCCCACAATCCCAGGGTGCTCCAACCTTTCCTGGGACACTCCCAGGGATCCAGGGGCAGCCACGGATTCCTGAGAATTCCAATCCATCAGGAAGAAGCCATCCCATAAAAGTCCCTTTGGAAGAAACCTGGGCAGCACCAAACCCGACCTCCCATTCCCAGAGGGAACTGCTGCAGGTTCCAGGGAATTCCAACGGAATTCCCTCCCTGAGCAGGAATTCATCAACAAAGGAAATCCAAAGGCTCCTGAGGGCTGGGAATGAAGCAGCTCCAGGAGCATCCAATAAGGAATTTTTTTAAATTCCAGAAAGGAATTTTTTAAAATCTCAAGGAATTTTGTTAGATCTTAAAGAGTTCCTGCAATGGCTGGAACATGACCCCAGTGGGAAAACACTGGGAAGCAACAGAATTCCAGCAAACAGGAGCTCAAATCCCATCCTGGTTCCATCCCAGCTCAGAGCAAATGAGCAAAATTAAATAAAACTCCCAATTTTTTTGTGGGGGGAAAGAGATGGAAGGAGGCTGGAACGACGGAACGAGGCTGGAATGACGGGACGGGGCGAGAGCAGCGGGAATTCCGGGAACGTTGTGGGTACCTGGTGCTGGAATTTGGAGGGATCCCGGCTGCTGACGGGCACCACGCTGCCGTAGACGTGCAATTCCCGGACGATGGAGACGCCGCCCTTGAGCTCGGGGCGGAAGGACTGCGGGGAGCAGCGGCGCAGGCGGAGCAGCCCCACCAGGATGTCCCGCTCCGGATCCTCGTAGGACAGGAACGTCTCCCAGCCCCCGTTGGCCACGTAATCCCGGCGGATCAGCTCCACCTGAGCCGGGGAGGGAGGGACGAGGAGGGAAAAAGGAAAATGTGAGAGTGAAGCCGATTCCACGGATCCATAAATATGAGCAAACAGGAAGGGATTCCCTAAAGTGAATTTGATTCCAGATGGGAAATTTGGAATTGGCCACGTAATCCTTATGGATCAGCTCCACCTGAGCTGGGGAGGGAGGAGGGAAAGGAAAATGTGAGAGCGAAGCAGATTCCATGGATCCATAAATATGGCTCAGAGTGAACAGGAACAGATTCCTTAAAGCCACATTGATTCCAGATGGGAATTTGGAATTGGCCACGTAATCCTGGCGGATCAGCTCCACCTGAGCCGGGGAGGGAGGGAGAGGAGGGAAAAAGGAAAACGTGAGACCGAAGCCCATTCAGTGGATCCATAAATATGAGCAAACAGGAAGGGATTCCCCAAAGCCAGTTTGATTCCAGATGGGAATTTGGAATTGGCCACGTCATCCTTATGGATCGACCAAACCTGCTCCGGGAGCGGGATGGATGAGGAGGGAAAGGAAAATGTGAGAGCAAAGCCGACTCCATGGATCCATAAATACAGCTCAGAGCAATCAGGAAGGGATTCCTTAAAACCAGTTTGATTCCAGATGGGAATTTGGAATTGGCCACATAATCCCTACGGATCAGCTCCACCTGGTCCAGGAGTGAGGAGGGGAAGGAAAATGTGAGGGCGAAGCCGAATCCATGGATCCACAAATATGGCTCAGAGCGAACAGGAAGGGATTCCTTAAAACCAGTTTGATTCCAGATGGGAATGGTGATGACCTCTGGCACAGAATCATGGAATGGTTTGGGTGGGAATGGACCTTCAATCCCACCCCATTCCTGGGACACCTTCCACCATTCTGGGCTGCTCCAGCCTTTCTTTGGACACTCCCAGGGATTCTCTGGGAATTCCAACACAGTCAGGAATTCCTTCCCAAATCCCACCCCAAACTCCCCTTTCCCAGGGAATTCCCTCCATTCCCAGCTCTCCCAGCCTGCCATTGGATCCATCCCCATCCTGACTCCTCTCTGGGAAGGAATTTCGGGATCCAGGGGCTTCACTGGGAATTGGGGACTCCAGGATGGGTCTCCCTTCCCTTTTCCATCCCCAAATTCCGTAAAAATCCCTGGGGATGGATCCTGAGTGTCCTTGATCCCAGAATTGTGGGACGGGATCCCTGGACCTTCATTCCCATCCCATTCCCACCCTGACACATTCCCTGATCCCAAGCCCTGTCCGGGCTGTCCCTGAACACTTCAGGGACAATTCCCTGTCCCTAAACCTTCCCTTTTCCCTGTGAAATCCCATTAAATGTCTGGAAATTCTCCAGACCCAAACCAGCCCCGAAACGTTCTTTATTTATTCCTCGTTATCCCGACAGAATCCCTCTGATTTTCCAGGAATCAGGATCTGTCACTCCGACGTTCCCTCACCACAATAATTCCATTTTTGAGCCTTCCCAACCCCTCCCTCCGCTCCTGATGGAAAAGACAGCTCCATAAGAAAACCCAGACACGGAAAAACGCCCCAAAATTCTGATTTGTGACAGAAAGGCGCGGAGCCGTTAATTAGAGGTGGCGATTAATTAATTAATTAATCCGTGCCAGGATCCTTCTCCCATCCGGGGGATGATGTTGTTCCACACAAACATCCACGGAAAAACGCTCCAGCTGGTTTTCCCGGGATTCCTGCTCCTGCCTGTCACTCTCCCACCCGAACAAAGGGAATTTTCCGCTTGGAAAAGCCCGGGATGAGCTCCCCCTCCCCAGATTTACAATTTAAATCAGACTGGAGCTGCCTCCAGCAGAAACTCGGGAAGAGATTCCCCATTCCCGGGAGTCTGGGCAGCCTCGGATCCCGAGGAAATCTGGGAAGAACGGGGAGATTTTTTGGGGGATTTTTGTGCGTTTTTATACAAATTCACTCATTGTGGAGGAGGAAAGGAGAATAAAATTCCCAGGAATCTCCGATTCCAGCTGCTGAACTCTGGGAATGTTCTCCAAACTCCTCGAAGCCTGAGGAATCGGCGGAATTCCGAAGCAGGAATGAAGAGGAACTTTAGGAATCCGTGGCTCGGTTTGGGAGCTGGGATGGGCAGAGGGGTTGGGAAGTGGCTCCCTGATCCAGCTTTTCTCAGCACCCAACAATTCCTGCAGGAATTCCATTTGTTGGAAGTAAAATCCAGAATCGCTTTGGTCCTTCCTGAACATCAGCAGAGGAACAGGAAGAGGGAATTCCCGGGATATGGGAATTCCCAGGATAGGGACGTTTCTGGGATATGGAAATTCCCAGGATACAGGAATTCCCAGGATATGGAAATTTCTGGGATACGAACATTCCCGGGATATGGGAATTCCCTGAATATGGGAATTCCTGGGATATGGGAATTCCCTGGATATGGGAATTTCTGGGAAATGGAAATTTCTGGGATATGAATATTCCCAGGATATGGAAATTCCTGGGATATGGAAATTTCTGGGATATGGGAATACCCCGGGTATGGATACTCCCAGGATATGAACACTTCCAGGATATGGGAATTCCCAGGATATGAACATTCCCAGGATATGGAATATTCCATGATACAGGAATTCCCAGAATATGGAAATTTCCAAGATATGAACGCTTCCAAGATATGGAAATTTCTGGGATATGGGAATTCCCAGGATATGGGAATTCCTGGGATAGGAACATTCCAAGGATATGGGAATTGCTGAGATATGAACATTCCCAGGATATGGGAATTGCTGAGATATGAACATTCCCAGGATATGGGAAGTCCTGGGATATGGGAATTCCCATGATATGGGAATTTCTGGAATCTGGGAATTCCCAGGATATGGGAATTCCTGGGATATGAACATTCCCAGGATATGGGAATTTCTGGGATATGGGAATTCCCAGGATATGGGAATTCCTGGGATCTGGGAATTCCCAGGATATGGGAATTCCTGGGATATGGAAATTTCTGGGATATGGGAATTTCTGGGATATGAACATTCCAAGGATATGGGAATTCCTGGGATATGGAAATTTCTGGGATATGGGAATTTCTGGGATATGAATATTCCCAGGATATGGGAATTCCTGGGATATGAACATTCCCAGGATATGGGAATTTCTGGGATATGGGAATTCCCAGGATATGGGAATTCAGGGGATATGAAAATTCCCAGGATATGGGAATTCCTGGGATATGAACATTCCCAGGATATGGGAATTCCTGGGATATGAACATTCCCAGGATATGGGAATTCCTGGGATATGAACATTCCCAGGATATGGGAATTCCTGGGATATGAACATTCCCAGGATATGGGAATTCCTGGGATATGAACATTCCCAGGATATGGGAATTCCTGGGATATGAACATTCCCAGGATATGGGAATTCCTGGGATATGAACATTCCCAGGATATGGGAATTCCTGGGATATGAACATTCCCAGGATATGGGAATTCCTGGGATATGAACATTCCCAGGATATGGGAATTCCTGGGATATGAACATTCCCAGGATATGGGAATTCCTGGGATATGAACATTCCCAGGATATGGGAATTCCTGGGATATGAACATTCCCAGGATATGGGAATTCCTGGGATATGAACATTCCCAGGATATGGGAATTCCTGGGATATGAACATTCCCAGGATATGGGAATTCCTGGGATATGAACATTCCCAGGATATGGGAATTCCTGGGATATGAACATTCCCAGGATATGGGAATTCCTGGGATATGAACATTCCCAGGATATGGGAATTCCTGGGATATGAACATTCCCAGGATATGGGAATTCCTGGGATATGAACATTCCCAGGATATGGGAATTCCTGGGATATGAACATTCCCAGGATATGGGAATTCCTGGGATATGAACATTCCCAGGATATGGGAATTTCTGGGATATGAACATTCCCAGGATATGGGAATTTCTGGGATATGAACATTCCCAGGATATGGGAATTCCTGGGATATGAACATTCCCAGGATATGGGAATTCCTGGGATATGAACATTCCCAGGATATGGGAATTTCTGGGATATGAACATTCCCAGGATATGGGAATTTCTGGGATATGAACATTCCCAGGATATGGGAATTCCTGGGATATGAACATTCCCAGGATATGGGAATTCCTGGGATATGAACATTCCCAGGATATGGGAATTTCTGGGATATGAACATTCCCAGGATATGGGAATTTCTGGGATATGAACATTCCCAGGATATGGGAATTCCTGGGATATGAACATTCCCAGGATATGGGAATTCCTGGGATATGAACATTCCCAGGATATGGGAATTCCTGGGATATGAACATTCCCAGGATATGGGAATTCCTGGGATATGAACATTCCCAGGATATGGGAATTCCTGGGATATGAACATTCCCAGGATATGGGAATTCCTGGGATATGAACATTCCCAGGATATGGGAATTCCTGGGATATGAACATTCCCAGGATATGGGAATTCCTGGGATATGAACATTCCCAGGATATGGGAATTCCTGGGATATGAACATTCCCAGGATATGGGAATTCCTGGGATATGAACATTCCCAGGATATGGGAATTCCTGGGATATGAACATTCCCAGGATATGGGAATTCCTGGGATATGAACATTCCCAGGATATGGGAATTCCTGGGATATGAACATTCCCAGGATATGGGAATTCCTGGGATATGAACATTCCCAGGATATGGGAATTCCTGGGATATGAACATTCCCAGGATATGGGAATTTCTGGGATATGAACATTCCCAGGATATGGGAATTTCTGGGATATGAACATTCCCAGGATATGGGAATTCCTGGGATATGAACATTCCCAGGATATGGGAATTCCTGGGATATGAACATTCCCAGGATATGGGAATTTCTGGGATATGAACATTCCCAGGATATGGGAATTTCTGGGATATGAACATTCCCAGGATATGGGAATTCCTGGGATATGAACATTCCCAGGATATGGGAATTCCTGGGATATGAACATTCCCAGGATATGGGAATTTCTGGGATATGAACATTCCCAGGATATGGGAATTTCTGGGATATGAACATTCCCAGGATATGGGAATTCCTGGGATATGAACATTCCCAGGATATGGGAATTCCTGGGATATGAACATTCCCAGGATATGGGAATTCCTGGGATATGAACATTCCCAGGATATGGGAATTCCTGGGATATGAACATTCCCAGGATATGGGAATTCCTGGGATATGAACATTCCCAGGATATGGGAATTCCTGGGATATGAACATTCCCAGGATATGGGAATTCCTGGGATATGAACATTCCCAGGATATGGGAATTCCTGGGATATGAACATTCCCAGGATATGGGAATTCCTGGGATATGAACATTCCCAGGATATGGGAATTCCTGGGATATGAACATTCCCAGGATATGGGAATTCCTGGGATATGAACATTCCCAGGATATGGGAATTCCTGGGATATGAACATTCCCAGGATATGGGAATGGAAGGAATTTCAGGAATTCCCTGGGAAGTGGGGACTCCAGGAAGGATCTCTTCCCTTTTGGAATTCCATAAAAATCCCTGGGGATGGATCCTGAGCGTCCTGGATCCCAGAATCCCGGAATTCTTTGGGATGGGATCCATGGAGCTTCAATCCCATCCCAACCCCAATCCAACTTTCCTTGGACACTCCCAGGGATTCTCTGGGAATTCCAGCCCAGCTGGGAATTCCTTCCCAAATTCCTCCCGAATTTGAAGGGATTTTTGGGGAACTTTTTGGGATTATTTTTGGGATTTGATATTTTCCTGGGGATTTGGGGATTTTTATTTTCTTGGGGATTTGGGGTTCTTTTTCTGGGATTTGGGTTTTGGTTTGGGTAATTATATATAATTATATTATATATAATTATAATATATATATTATAATATATAATATATGATAATATTATAATATATATAAATATATAAATATATAAATATATACTAAAAAGATATATTTTTAGTAGTTATATATAAATAAACCAATAAAAATCAACATATATTAAAATATTTAATTAAGAAATTTAAATAGAAACATGTATTTCCATGTACAAATACAAATTTATATACACATTATATATATTTCTACATCAAATATAGAATATATTATATATTATGCATTAATATAAAATATATATCAATATAAACAAATATAAATACTTTACAAAGATCTAATTTATAGATAAATAGATAAATATATACTTATAAAAATGGATCCTGAGTGTCCTGGATCCCAGAATCCCGGAATTCTTTGGGATGGGATCCAGATGTGAGAGTTTCCCTCCAGCTGTTCCCACAGGTAAATGTGTGGGAAGGAGAAAGGCAGGAGAATTCAAAAAGGAATTTTTTCCCTCTGATTTCAGAGGTCCAATACTGCTCAAAAAAATGGGGGGAAAAAGGAAAAAATGGGGAAAAAAATTGGGAAAAAATGGAGGAAAAAAAGGGAAAAATGGGAGGAAAAAATGAGAAAAAGAGGAATTTAAACTCCCACATTCCAGGTGCATTCAGCAGAGGGGTGGAAGAGCGAAACTGAAATTGTCCCCCCAAAAAAGCAGCTTTTCAGTGAGGTGCTTCTTAGTAATTTACTTTTTTGGGGTTTTTTTTAAAGGCCTTTTAAGCCAAATCTGGTTCTTTTGGGTTTTTTTTAAAGTCAAATCTGGTTCTTTTGGGGTTCTTTTAAAGCCAAATATGGGGTTTTTTTTGGTTTTCTTTTAAAGACAAATTTGGTTCTTTTGTTTTTTGGTTTTTTGGGTTTTTTTAAGCCAAATCTGGTTATTTTGGGTTTTTTTTTTTTAAGTCAAATCTGGTTCT